>SNQJ01S0051038.1:0-29122 GCA_010110895.2 Picea sitchensis
ATCTGGGCTCTTTCGGCACCTCAATCAGTCGAAAAACGAAGAAGTTAGGCCTCCTGGAAGTCTTCCCCTTCAAGCTTGTTGTCTCTGCATCTACAAATTGCACCCCTCTCAAATGAACCTGGCTCACACGCAATATAAAGCGTGAAAACCCAGCACCGGGTGCAACCGCGCCAACGGTGCAAACCGTAGGATGGTTAAGGGCACGCCAGCCCCTAACCGCCTAGCACCTGGGCGTATGAGGGTCATGTGACCGCGCTCTATGGCAAATAGGGCCAAACGTGCCAACCGTTCCAACCGCGCACTTGGTTGAGGTCATATGGGGTTAAGCATATAGTCACGGGCTTATCCGTTTTCAAACCATTAAAAAAACGCACGCGCACAATATGTACAACGGTGGCCATATGTTATGTAATGAAACCACAGGTCGGGGCTAAGCCCTGGCCCGACCCCCCCGCCGTTTTAAACAATAATCAAACTTAAATATTTTTGAAAACATATTGTTAACAAGAACCAATGGATGGTGCGCTGGTATGGCGGCCATTGTCAAAGCTTACGTCGGTGAGGAGGTCCGGGGGTCAAACCCCACGGACTCCAATACATTTTATCAAACAAACAACCAACCAATAAAGCAATAAAGGGGTGCCACATGGCAGCCCATGATTGGGCCACGTGGCACCTTACCATTAGCCAACGAAATTCCATGTGTCACCATCTGATTCGACCATGCCTGCCAATCATCATACGCCATGTCATCTGTCGAAGTCATCCATGCCACGTGTCACCCTTACAGTGGTGACACATGTCACCTCTGCATTGGTCCATCCGTACGCCAGTCAATCTGCCACGTTCTGCCACGTGTCGTCACCTGAGACTGCCACATGTCATCTGCTGAAGCTACCACATCACCTGTATGGACCGTACGGTCTTCACAGTCAGCATGACACGTGGACTATATGGACTGTACAGTCAATCCTTTTTTTACCTGTTTGGCTTTTCGGACAGAACGTGATATCTTGCTCATACGGAGCCCGTTTGACAAAGTAAATATACCGTCAAAATCAGGAAGACGAGACGGATGCAATGGCACTGGTTTCGTCGCATTCCGAGCACTTTCATTTTTGAGCATTTTTCAAGCCCTGTCAGGCTTCTGGATCCGATTTCGGATCACTTAGATACCACCATTGCTTCACTTATTTTAGTATTCCCTTCCAGCTTGTAAATATTCCCAATCTTCGTTGCCTTCATTACCACCAAACTACCCTTGGACACTTTCAGTGCTCCTGTAACACCCACATTTCCCCAGCTTGTAATTAATCATTAATCATGATAACCATGCTATGGCATGGGAACAATGTAAATGGATCATTGTTTGAATTGCCAATAACTGACGGTGGGGGTGAAGCCTTGAAGTACTGGCCATGATATCACTAAAGGAAAGAATGGGAAAACTATAAGAGAGGGTTCATTATGTCAAAATACCCCAATTTTCCCTTATTGGGAATAATAAACCCCTCTGGATCCCAAGGAGATGAATCAATTAATGAAGGAAGGAATGGTGGTTGGATACTCAACCACCCCCATGAATGAAAGCATGGTCTAACTGAAGAATGTCAACCCGAAGTACCACACGGTCTGGTAGACCAGGCTGACTTGAGTTTCCTTCTGACATAAGGAACATGATAGGTCGAGAACCATCCGGGGGAAAAGATATATAAAAAATAGAGACAAGAGAAGATAGACTGAGAAAGAGGCGCACATGAGGCTCTACAGAGAGTAGGAGAGACACCAGACAAGAAATCATGCACAGAGGGGAACGTTGAACCTGGATATGCAGAAGAAAAGAGGAAGGTTGTGAGCTTGATGCTGGGAAGCATCTGATAAACCTCACAGGGATGTTGTGACAAAGAGAAGGTCTCTGAGAAATTGCATAGTTCCCTAGTGATATCATGGCTTGGCACGAGGGTGGCCAAAGCGCTAAGAATTAATGCCTCTGAGCCAATGGTTGGGTGGAAAGGTGAATACCCACAATCAGCTGGTTGGATGCAATTTGTAATAGATAAGTATTTTGTTTACCTTGTGCCCTTGAATTGAAATGCATGGTCGAATGTTGGTGTTTGTGACTAAGATTTTGTAGTGCTTGATTCATAATGAAAATGCTTAATGTTCTTCTGTAAATTGTTTCCTTCGAATGGTTGTAAGATGACTAGTGTGGCTTTTGGACTGGTTGGGAGATCCTCAAGGTATTCTTCCCAGGGATTGACTTTACTGTTCTTGATTCGGGGCATACTCTACGGGACTACTACAGTTATGTTGATCCTTCAAGGGTGCTTTTCCCTGTTACAGAACCTAAGTTCTGTGAATGGAGGGCGCTTCCTTCAATCCAGTAGTCTAAGAGACCATAGGCTCGTGCCCACGGCCTTAACCAAATCTCGTCTAAGAGTTGATCCTACAACTCGAGACTTATTATAGGGTCCATATGACCAAGGTCTAGGAACCCTGCACTAGCCGAAAGGATCTAAGCCTTTTTGGCTTAAGAACTCTGGGAGTTCGGACCTTTGGGGTGTCGCGACCTTAACCAAAGCTTGGCCAAGAGGTATGAATGTATCCTGTGGGGCTTGACAAAGCTCCATATAACCAAGGCCTAGGAATCATGGGTTAAGTTCGGAGGGTGACAAGTGTTCGGGACTCTAGGAGTTCAGAGCCCGGGGGAAATAAGTATTTCTAAGAACAAGTTGCGTCGAAGATGACCCGTTGATTCGATGGCTTGACAGTGGACCGACAACTGGCGGTCATTTACCCATTTCCCTGGGACTCGTCCCCACATTAAATCTCGATCCACTTACCAGTCATGAAGTGACGTGGGTTGTATATCTAAGGATATTTAGGAATTTCCCTAACCGTTAGATCTACGTTGAGGTCATCCCAACGTTGGCCGCTTCGAGAGAACAAAAGTGTTGCACCTCCAAAACTCCCGAATGTCGAATTTACGAAGTGATGTGGACCGTCGATCCTCGGATCCTTCAGGATCCTTTTTAGCCATCAATCTGGGGACTCTGCTGAGAACCCCTCTTAACCGTCCATCAACCAAGATATGTGTTCGCGGATCGAGTATCTCTAGGAGGTTTTTCCCTGTTCGTGAAAGTATACATTGCCAGAGTGTTGAAGGTCGGAGTCCATCTCAATCGTCCATCATAAGGATGCATGTCGCTAGATTCTATAACTAGAGACTTAACACTCCGGGAGGAAGCTGGAAACTACATGCAAAAGCTTTTGAATGTTGGAGCTGTGAAGTGATAAGAGCCATATATCAAGGAACTCTTCAAGAATTCCCCTGACTGTTATATCTAGGCCATGGTCATCCCGATGCTGACCACTTCGGGAGTAAGGAGGGAGTCACACTACGGATTCCCCAAATGTTGAAGTTACGAAGTAACAGAGGTCGTCGATCCTAGGGTTTACGTGGACACTCCTTGACCGTAAGATTGAAGGGCTCGGGAGGCTATCAATATGAAAGGACGTGGCACAGTGACATTATCCGAAGTGACGTGGACCCACAAAGTAACATGCTACGTGTCACCTGGATTTGTGTGTTTCACAGACCCTATAGGCCCATTAACATATGACACATGTCACCCACTGAAGGGGCCACGTGTCATCTAGACCTTGTCATGTGTCACACCTGGCACTCACCAATTGGTCCATTTGATGAGAAGAGTATGTGAGACCCACCTGTATCTACCTTCATACCTAGTACATTACCACGTGTGAGGGTGGACTAGCACTAACCTCCTATCGTGGATCGACAATTGTTCTTGAATCGGCGTGGGGATCTACGATTAGGGACGATTGCAAAATCCCAACTGGCACGACGTTTAATCCCTTTCCTGAGTTCTGTAATGGAAATTGCTCGCCTGTGGTGGAATTGATGCCAACCGTTGATCCTATCGAAGCTACAGATCGACGACCTAGGAGGATTGTGGAAGTTAAACCTGCGAGAATGATAATTCTTCCCTCGATATCCAAAATTCCTATTCATCGTAGATCTTACTACAGAGTGGATAGAAACCCCCCTCCCAAATGTTGGATTAAGAATTAACATGAGCCGTAGATCCATGGATCTACGTGGACACACCTCGACTGTGGGATCCAAGGGGTATTGGGATACAGCTAGAAAAAACTTTGGACTTCGGAGCTCCGGGAGGTTTGGCAAGTAGGTGAATCTAGGAACCCCCGGAGGCTACCAGTCTCAGATTGACGTGGCACATTGATGACACCTGGGGTGACATGGACCCTTGTCCTATATGCCACATTTCATCCAGATTTGTAATTCTCACATACCCTAAAATATCCTTAGAACACAACACATGTCACCCCCTGATAAGGACACGTGTCATCCCCCTGGTGCATGAATGATCGATCAATGGTTATTGGGGACCCTTTGAGAGTCCGAGACTTCGGGACACCAAAGGTTTGGGGTGTAGTGTTGTAGAGGGGATGAAAGGCCCGAAGGCCAGAGCTACGTGGAAAAACCTCGGAAGTTCGGGAGTTCGGAACTCTGGAGGTTTCATGCGTAGACAGAAAAAGGGGTGCTTAGTGCCAAATGTCGAACTCTTCCATTAGGCATATGTGTTAACGAGGAGGAAGATCCGTTGTTGGATTTAATGGTGGATGGATCTCTGCCATAGATACAGGAGTGTTGGGAGCTCCGGGACTTTGAGGATCTTGAGATGATAGGTATGAGACAGACCCACGTGGCCCTTGTCTAATAACACCCGAAGAGCCTTAGTAGGGCATAACTCCCAGTCCAGAGCTCATATTTGAATCGGATAGCAGTGGTTGGAAAGCTCTTGACAGGCAGAAGGTGTTGGAGGTCTTAGAAAGAGGATCCGATATGATTAAGGAAGATGAAAAAAATTGATCAAGGGATTGGGTGCGTTACAACTCCACCTTGACCTATATATTTATAACCACTAGAATCCAAAACTCCCAAAGAAATCAAATTATTTTTAAGTTCTAGTACATGTCTAACATCTATCAACGTTCTTACAATACCATCAAACATCTTGATCTTAATTCTCCCAATCTAAACAGTTTTACAAGAAGTATCATTCCCCATAAAAACAACATCGTCATCTATAGATTGGTAAGAATAGAACCAACTTCTATGTGAAAACATGTGACGGGAAGCACATGARTCTAACAACTATTTTTCTTGATATTGTGAGATACTACAAACAGATAAAACTTCATCAACCATCCTAAACTTATCTCAACTGGATTTTCTTTCTTACRAGAGTCTTCCTTGGATTCTTGTCTCTTCCAACAATATTTCTTGAGATGCCYTGATTTATTACAGTACCAACATTTTATCTTACCCTTCTTTCCCTTTGACTTGGATCCGGATGTACCTCTCGATTTCTTCCCTCTTTCTCTRGATCGACCTCTAGCCACCATTGATTTTGGTGTGGAGGTTTCTATACTGTATTTTCTCCTCACCTCCTCAGACAACAAAGTTCCAACAACATAGTTATATGCAAGAGTATCAATTGTACTAAATCTAATAAAAGTGACTAAATGATCCCAAGACTCAAGCAAGGAACACAACAATGTCACTGCCTTTTCTTCCTCATTGATTTTACAACCATACTAGTTAAATAGCATATGAGAGTATTAAATACATTTAAATGATCAACAATTTGGGTAACTTCTTTCAACCATAGACTGTATAGTTTCCTCTTCAAGTAGATTTTGTTGGTCAAGTATTTCATCATATAGAGGCTCTCCATTATGCTCCATAAGCCTGTTGTTGTTTTCTCTGCAACGATATTGAAGAGGACATCATCTGTCAAACACATTCGAATGTTGCAGAGAGCCCTTACATCAAGATCTTCCCATTCATCATCTGTCATACCATTGGCTTGTTTCTCTTTCCATCCAATGCTTTGCGCAGTCTTCTTTGCACCAAAAAATCATGCACCTTGAGCTTCCACAACTCGAAGTTGTTTTTTCCATTAAATTTCTCTACTTCGAACTCTGCATTTCCCATTTTTTCGATTCTCCACAAACAAAAAAAGTGGCGGACCTTTTTTTTTAATTAAAACTTTTGGAACTATATACCTTCACCAAAAATACAACCTCCAATAACCACAGATAGTTTATTCTCTCGAGGAAATTGAACAAAATTTTAAAATTTCCATGAACTCCTCTTACCTCTTCACAGATCGACCGACTTTACTTCTCTGCGCGAACTCTCCTTCTTTGTGCCCTTCTCCTTTTTTCATGAAACAACGTCGACTCTCCTTCTCTGTGCCCTTTTCCTCTACTCACAAAACAATGCAGACTCTCCTTCTTTGTGTGGACTCTTCTCTGCATGGAAAGAGATGCAAATGGTAGATCCTTAGAACCCTCATCTCTTTGTTCCTCAAGGATAGAGATGAAAACCCTTGGCTCTTCCTTCCTCACGGACAGAGTGTCGATCTGGTTTCCTTGACAATAGACTCTTCCTTCACCTTGGCAGTGAATAACAACCACACGAGTAACCATCGACCATACGCTTTGATACCACTTGTAATCAAGCCTGCAAAACATAAATTAATGAACAAAGAAAGGGAATGATAACACATTATACAATAAAAATGAACAAAGGGGAAAGATATATCTTTATTTCTCTATCAACCAGTGGAGAAAATAGTTTACTATTCTATTGAAGCACTTCACGGACCTCTACATTTAAACACAAATTATGCAAGAATTTTCAAGGATATGGAAAACTAAACACTTGAGAAACCTCCAATAGAGACAACCATGTTTGAGGACAGCCAAAGAGAATTGTAATTGATAGGTATGTGTTGTCACCACCCAACAATTTTTTTTTAATGTCATGTGTCTACTCCATATTAAGCATTGAAGGAATTACAAATCTCCCTCAAAGTAGAAAGTAGAAAGTAGCTATTTGACGGAAAAAGATTTTTTTTAACTTTTAGTTACTTTATCTCTCTCTTTATTTCTACATATAAAGTTGATATAAAATTATTTTGCTTAAGCTGAACATTGAAATATTTTATTTATGACACACATTGAATTATCTTTTTGTTACTAATATTTTTTTAATGTCACTTGTCAACTCTATATTAAGCATTGAAGAAATTACACATCCCCTCATATGGAAAGTAGAAAGTAGTTATCAACGGAATACGTGTTTTTTTACTTTCAATTACTTTATCTCTCTCTATACAAAGTTGATATAAATTATTTTACTTAAGGTGGACATTCAAATATTTTGTTTATGGTTGATATTGAAATATATTTTTCTTATTAATATTTTTTTAAGACCATGTGTGAACTCCATGTTGAGCATAGAAGGAATTATACATCTCCCTCATACTGAGTTGTAAAAATCGCCTTTAGTTGCAATAACTAAATAAATTGAAATTTTATATGAGTTGTTTATTCAATATTTTAATATGTTTTATTTATAATTTTTATTAATATTATTTTTTTATTTTTTTTGGAATTTTTTAATAATAATAATATTGTTTGCCCCATCTCTTAATATTAATAATGTATTGGACAAATAAAAAGAATAAGATTTAAATATGAAGTTAATATTGAAGTGAAAGGACCCTTTTTTAGATTACAAATCTGATAAGAATGCAATAGAAATTATGCATGAACTTAGTTCCACCATGATCCAAGTTCAGGCATTGTAATATGTTGGTTTTCAACCTTTGGATGTATTAGATTCATTATGTATAACTTATAAATAAATAAGAGTTATAATTACTTAAGTCAAGCCATATGAACTCAAATAGAGTGAACTCATGAGCAAATGATGTAATATGTTGTATGGATCCTAGTGTGGAACTCAAGGCCAAGGTTTGACTAGTAAATGGCTAAGCATGCAATCACGATAAATATGTTTTCTATATACCATGTGGTAAACCTTCCATGGTATACTCAAGATATCTAAATATTGTTTCAAAAATTAATATAAAAGTCGAAAATTGTCATGGGGAGTATGAGAGGGGCTATGAGTCCAGTAGTGGGAAGAGGAAAGTGGACCTAAGTGGGTGGGAGTGGGTGGAAATAATGATATGTTGCCTATGAGATCCTACCTTTTTATACATTGTTTATTTAGATCCCATCCATCATATTTCACTTATAATCCAATCACTGAATGCATGTGGTGGTTGGTGAAGAAGTCTACCTCACATAGTAATGAAGGCAAGGGGGTTGGGTATAATCACCATGGGGAAGTGTAAGAGACCTCATCCTCATGGAAATTTGAACCTCCTCCATTCTCATGCACCCTCTTCCCATTCTAATATGAATTCACTCATTCACACTTACCATTCTCGTGATCAAGCACCATTGACATTCTAAAAAGTGCACCTCATGTTTTCTATTAAGATAAAAATATGAAAATGACCAAAACCAATGATGGGAGAGAAATCTATGGACATAGGAAAAGAGATGGTTAGTTGTAGAGGAGCATAGAGATAAGGTTGTTTAGGAAACCTCAATTTCCTTTTTCAATTAATGCTCATTACATGCATTAGAGCTAAGATATATTTCTACTAGGATATTCAAAATAGAAAACAACGAGATAGGTTAGTGTGGCCTACACTAAGAGAAATAGAAGGGAGAATACTTCTGATGCATTATTTTTTTAACAGAAACTGAATTGAAATTATATTAAAATAAGGTTGTGCCAAGGAAAACAACAGTCATAGAATTTTTTCAAAAAAGGCTTGCAGCCTATACATATTTCTATAGCTATTACATCAAAATTTGAGACTCTCTGCAACCCAACTCCTTGATTTTCTAAGTTGAGTACAACTTTTATATATTGTCCTAGTAACCATGAAACTTTAAAAAACATCTATTGATAAGAAGAGGCATAATCCTTAAATTATGGGGCCCTTTCCTCCTGCAGAGGTCCATCTTCAATATCCATAACTGTCATGTTGCGAGCTTCATTGCCATTAACAGTATTTCCATCCTAAGTGAATAAAATTCTGTGATTTATAGATGCAGAAGCCAAATGTTGAGGGAGAACATTTTCCTTGAATTGTTTAAATTCAAATCCCATCACATCCATTCGTTGTGTTAAGTAGGCCAAAGCAATTTCAAAATCTTCCATTTTTCCTAAAAGTTGGTGAAGCATTGAATAGTTGGCTTGAGAGATTTCTTCGAGACATCCGAGTATCTTCTTGAAATCATTCCAAGAGGGTTCCATTGGTAACCATCGCAACCATAAAAGACCCAATTTCACAAAAATTCGTTATAGAATTGGAAGAATTGCAAAGAGAAAGAACATGGGGATGAAAACTCACTCTATCAAAATCAAAACGCGGAGAATGAAAAACATGGAAGAACCTGAAAACCCAAACACATAGGGTCGATGGGAAAATTATCATTTCCTTTTCACGTGAAACTAGAGAATCGTCCACCAATTCCCTTAACATCGAACACACCCATTTGCGCCTGACTACTGACTAAAGAAACAACCCAGAGATCCTAATACGACTAGGGATGGAGACCCTACAGAAAACCAATAGATAAAAATGCATGATCAGAGTTGGAAAGCAGCATAAAAAATCGAGGATACATAAGCCCAAATGAAAGTTCACACTGATGAAATAAATGCATAAGTGTGTGGGAGGGAGAGCACAAGGACTGATGGGACATGCCATAGCCATCTATCCACATGTTGGAGGGAGGGAGCTACTAAGGGATAGAAATGACCCCCCTAAGACCATTTAAATTGGTTTCTCCATAATTCAACCTTGAACCAACTCTTTCCCAATGGTCTGCTAAGGGATTGAGGCCCCTTTTAATGTGGTAGATCCTAATTTCATGAAAGCTATCGACCAAAGAAAAAATGTGAGAGATAATTCCATTAAGCACATTGTTATCTTATGGGATCCTCTTATGGATTGCTCGGACTACCATCATAGAGTCTCAAACACCATTAGTTTGGAAATATTTCTCTCTTTGGATATACATAGTGCTTCGTATAGGGCATAGGCTTCTGCGACATTGTTGGAATTCATTCCTAATCCCCAAGCATAGTAGGCTATGCTAGTTCCTCCAGGATCATGAAGACTCCCACCCATGCCTACCACCCTAGGATTATTTCGAGAGGCTCCATCAAAAAAGAGAAAGTGGAGCTCCTACTTGATCAACCACTCCTTGAATTTTGTCTTTGTTTTCTTAATAACCCACTCAGGAGGGGGAATCAATTTTCCTAGCGGAGAAAGATGAGCAGTGGAAAAGTTAAACTGGTTTACCCATATTTCCTCATATGATTCTAAGTGTTCATCTTGTTGATGCATACGTGAATTCAAATACTCTTCACAAAGAGAGATGTCTTTGACTATCGTCTATCGAGGAGGGAGCAGATCATCTTGGAAGATATTATTTTTTCTTATGAGCCATATGATCCAACTCATATATTCAAAAAAAAACCATTGAAAGGCATTTGAAGCGAGGTTTGAAATGGAAACTTCCCTTGTACCTCCACCCCCATTGAGTGAAAAAATATTTACAATCAGTGGGCCAATATGTGAGATAAAAGAGATCCCCAGGGGAAAATTCCCATACAGACTAAGTGTATTTAAAAGACACAAAAATATGTTGTATTGATTCTTCATCCCGTTGACACAAAGAACATATTGATGGTCTAATTATACCTCCTTTTTTGAGATTTTCATCGGTGAGAATATTCCCATGTGCCAGGAGCTAGATAAAATAATTTACCTTGGGTAACCCATATTAATGCCAAACCTTCCTTCACAAGGCCGAGTGAGGGAAGGAACGTGAATTCTCATGTAGCATATGAAATCATTTCTTGACTGAGAATTGGGAACACCCCCATCCATATGAATCCTTAATGTCCAGGTTCTAAGGAGCACATCCCTCCAGTACATTAAGGAAGAGGGAATATAGTGGAAACAAATGAGGGGGCATAAACTCTAATTTCCAACCAATCCATTGCCCTGATGAAGTGTCCTATGAAGAGATACCAAACAACCTTGTAATTCATTTCTCTTGCATCCAGTCTCGAAGAGCGGCAAGATCTACACAAAGAGAGAGACATTTATGCCCTAAAATGGGATCCTCTGAGACTTTGATCAATTTCCCATTGTCTGGTATCTAGTTGAGTTGATTAATTAAAATAGGGAGCATTGATAGAAGGAGATGAAAGATTGAGGATCCTTTGTATAATTGGGGAGACCACTCCAAACATCTAACTCTTGACCCGATTAAATATTTCTTCCAAAACACAAGTTTCCACCAAAGAAGATCCCTTGAAATAAGTCGCCATAAAGTCTTGCTCCCATTGCAATATTCATGAGCTCTGGATCTTTGATCCCCATCCCTCCTCTGATTTGGTAATGCGTGAATTGTTTTCAATTGGCCAAATGAAAAAATTCCCCAGTAATTTTCCTTCCTTGCCACATAAAATGTTTATTTTTTGCAAATATCTGACTTGAAATGTCTTTTGGAGAAAACAAGGAAGAATATTGATAAAGAGGAAAAGCTGAGAATACTTCTTTTATGAGCACGATTTGTCCAACCAGGTTGAGCCAATTTGAACCCCACCATGTGAATTTCAAGTTTTTTCAATAATATGTGCCCATTATTGGGTGGTCAGGATCTTAAGGGATAAAGGAATACCCAAATAGAGAAAGGAAGTTCAATCATTAACAAAAGGGAATTGGAAAATTCTAGATATGGAGTGCATTACCTGAGCATGAGTGTTCCATCCCATGATTTGGCATTCACAATGATTGACTTCTCCCTTAGAGGCATCGAGAAAGGTGTCTTAAAACTTCTTGAACCTTGAGGCAACAATCATGGAGGCACCCCCTAGAAACAGGGTATCATCTGCAAATTGTGAATGATTGAGGCACTTGACTCCCTGAACCATTTGAAGACTAGGAAGATATTTGATCTCTCATTCATGTTCAAGATTTCGACTCAAGGAATATTCCATGATGATGAAGAGCAGGGGAGAAGGGGGAAGCCTTGGTGTAACCCTCTACTACTTTGAATTTTTTTTGTCAGCCGACCGTTTACAGGTGGTTTTATCTAAGGAGCTTCAATACACAAGTGAAACCATTTAATGAAGTCCTCATTGAACCCGAATTTTTGAGAACCTAAAAAATAAAAGAGTGAAGAACACGGTCAAAAGTGTTAGACATATCAAGTTTAATTATCATGCCTTCCTCTTTTGAAACATTACTAGAATGGATAGCTTCTTGAACAAGGACAACATTATCTATGATTTGTTTGTCTTGCATGAACGCACCTTGATTGGGAGAAATGATCTTGGGAAGAATCTTTTTTAATTGGGAAGCTATTATTTTGGTTAAATTTTTTTAGGAGGAGTTACAAAGGGAAATGGATCTAAATCTAGAGAAGGTAGAAGGGTTGGATTCCTTGGTGATTAAATCTAGAAAAGTCCTAAGGAATTTTTAAGCAGAGAAGAGAGATGTATTCTATGTGTGTATGGGAAGTGGTTGAGAATTTTATGGATTTTTTATGGTTCAATGGTTGGCTGGAATGTTTAGTTGTGAAAATATTGGTTGAGTCTAAGAGCAATTGGGTTAGGTGAGTGACATGTGGGTCTATAGCCAATTACCTTCATCTTGGTGGCCTCATAGCCTAGATTGAGAGTGGAATCTACCATGGATGCCTACATTTATGTGGAAAATTGTTCATACAGAGCCAGTTTCTTTGGCCATCGTGGTTAAAAGAGAAGTGTTCAATGTCTACGCTAAAATTTACATTTATAACTTTGCAACTTAAGTTTATATTTTGTTTATGAGTTAAATTCAAAATGGAATCCTTGGTTTAAATGAATTTATGCATGTTTATTTCTACCACATTATTCAATTGCGTGCACGTTTGAATTTGAATGGCTTTAGATTTTAATGGTTCAAATTTATATTGAGATTTTCAAACTTGGGTTACATCCCTACCCTAAGGGTTGAGTAATTTGTTAGGATATTTAGACACTTAGGAGTTAGTTAAGATCAACTTGGTCTAGTGTGTCGTTAGGTAAAAGTGTGTTTCTTAGTATGTTTCTTTAGTATGTATTTGTAGTTAGGAAATCCCATGGTCATGATATGTTCCTGACATACAGTGATCCGATGGATCATATTCTCCTCAATATTAACGACTACATTGATAAGTGACTTAACACCCGACTGGTCTATGATCTCTATTTAAAGAGCATGGAGGGTCATTTGTCGATGATCGATTGTGAGAAACTCTCGCGTAAATATCTTTGTAATATTTTTCTTTTGCATTAATAAATTGCTTCAAGTGGCCATGTTGGCTAGGGCTATGGATGTTTCCCCACAGGGGTTTTACCACGTCAAAACATCGATGTGTTGATCTTTGATTTGGTTGTGTGAGTGGTTACTAAAGGTGTTTATCCTTTTGTTGGAATACCTAAGTTTTCGAACATGGTATTAGAGCGCGGGGAAAAAAACATACATAGATCGAAAATATTAGCAACCTGAAAATAAAAATAGAAAACCAAAACAAAACTAAAATATTATCTCTGCAAAATTTAAAAGGGCATATTCAGGATTTATACCTATGGATCTGACTGAAATGGTCGTATCTTGGGAAAATGAAAACATTTTTTAGTGAAACAAAATGCATTCATAACTGAAACGAGCACTCTAAACACAATGAAACAATCCTGATAGCCCATAATAGTAAACAAATGGAAGAAACCAGAGATGTGGCAACACGACTTCATGATCTCAATCTACAACATGAACGAGTCTTTAAATGTGCTATGATACCATGTTCAACAACACAAGTATTCCAACAAGTTTGACAACTTTGGGTCATCATCTTTTCCATCAATTTTTGTTGCTCATAGTGATTACTTGAGCAAACTATGGCATGAGTCATTTGGTCATCTAAACTATCGCTGATTGCAGCAATTATGTAATCAATAGATGGTGATTGGTATTCCTCTTGTTTCTTACAAAGATGGTGTTTGTGTCAGTTGTGTTCTCGACAAACATCATCAGGACAGTGTTGAAAAATGTCTTTATTGGCACGCCCCTTTGCAGCTTGTTCACAGTGACTTGTGTGGTCCACTTTCTTCTCCTTCTTTTTTTGGGTGCAAGTATTTCTTAATTTTCATTGATGACTTTTCCAGATGCAGTAGGGTTTACTTCTTAAAACTTAAGAGCGAAGTTTTTGACAATTTTTTGGCCTACAATGCCCTTGTAGAAAACCAATCTGGACATCAACTTCAAAGGTTAATAACAAATAATAGATTCAAATATGTGAACAACAATTTTACAAGTTACTACACTGCACAGGGAATTCAAATGCAACATATTGTTCCATATACACCACAACAAAATGGTGTTGTTGAGAGAAAGAACTGCACATTAAAAGAAATGGCTAATTGTATGATCCAATCTAAGGGATTAAGTTTAAAGTATTGGGAAGAAGTCGTTAAATGTGCAAATTACATGGTATATTGCACTCCCACGAAGGCTCTTAAAAATTTAACACTGAAAGAAGCATGGAATAAACTTAAACCAGATGTAAGTCACTTTTGTGTATTTGGCAGTGTAACATGGGCTCACATTCCTGATGATAAAAGGAAAGCTTTACAACCTAAGAGTGAGAAATGTATTTTTGTTGGTTATCTGAAGATGTCAAAGGTTAAAGACTTCTTCAACCTCATTCAAATGGAATTATTATTCAAAGAGATGTTAAATTTGATGAAAATCTCTTGGTCAATGAGCCTAATTCAGCGTTTGTGCCTTCTTTGGCCTGCGAGCCATCTTCGTTGTTTGTGCCATATTTTGTTCCTATTATGGTTTCTTCTTCTTCAGATGATGACAATGACGATGAAAATCCACATCCATCTACTCACCTTACTCCAGATGAGTCCATTGAACATGAACCTGCACCAACACTATCGCTTCTTAGATGGGTCTTTTCAACACCATAATTAGTTGGCGATCTTGACGGTGATCCTTAATATCAACGTTGGACACGTTCACAGTTTCATCAAGCCTCTTATGGTTCAAATTTTAGAGACTTGTGATCCAAAGACATTTGCAGAAGCTTCAGTTAATCCATATCGGGATACAATAAGGAATAAAGAGTATCACTCTTTAATGGAAAATGATACTTGTGATCTTGTACCTCTTCTGAAAGGAAGAAAACTTATCAAATGTAAATGAGTCTACAGTACTAAGTATGCATCAAATGGAAGTGTTGAAAGACACAAGGCTTGGTTAGTTTCCAAAGCATTCTCTCAAGTCGAAGGCATTGACTATAATGAAACCTTTACCCTTGTAGCCAAAATGATTCAATCCGCCTTGTTCTAGCCTTTGCATCCTCAGATAAATGGGAGGTCAATCAGACAGATGTCAAATATTCCTTCTTGCATGGGGATTTACAAGAATAAATCTACATGGAACAACCTCATGGCTATGTCCATAATGACTGTATCCATGTTTTTTGTCTTAAGAAATCTCTTTATGGTCTTAAGCAAGCTCCCCAAGCTTGGTATGACAAAAGGGATAGCTTTTTTATTGACACCCGATTTTCTAGATGTCATTTTGATCCTATTGTATATACCAAGAAAGTATGATGCCATCTCATTATACTTGTTCTTTATGTAAATGAAATTATCCTCATTGGTAGTGACCCAAAACTTTTAAACCATGTGAAAACGAACCTTAAGAATAAATTTGAAATCATTGACTTGGGATATTTGTACTATTTCCTTGGCCTCCAGGTTTTGCAAACCAAGGAAGGAATTTTCCTTTCCCAGTGTAAGTATGATTGTGACCTTCTTCGTCACTTTCACATGGAATATTCTAACCTAGTCCCTTCTCCCTTCTAGTTTGGATTCAAACTTGTCGCCACTTGTACTTCTCCCAAAGTTGATGCTACTTTGTACCGTTAGTTAGTTGGTAGTCTCTTATACTTGAATCATACATGTCTTGATATTTCCTTTTTTGTTGGTCTTGTTTCCTGGTATATGAAAACACCCCATGAAATCCATTGGAAAATAGCTAAAATAATACTTTGGTATGTTCGGGGTATAGTTCGGTTTGGGATACATTATAGTTCAGGGGGTACTCCTTTATTGGTTGGTTTCATTGATTCAGATTGGGTCGGTGACCCTGATGATCGAAAGTCTATTGCATGTTATTTTTTCATCATTGGTTCAAGACATGTCACTCGGGCCTATAAGAAACAACATGATATTTCTCTTTCTTCGGGAGAAGCAGAGTACCCTTGGGAATTTAAGAAACAACATGATATTTCTCTCTTCTTTCGGGAGGCAGCGGCAGTACCAAGTAACAATTAATGCAATCTGAAAGCCTCACATGGCTTTGGGTATCCTTTCAAAGTTTGACCTAACAACAACATCCCACCACCGTGAATTAGAGTGCCACATCACTAAAGATTCAATTCAACATCATCTAACAAACACATCATCTATTGGCTACGTGCACTTCATCGTAGTTCATTCATGATCAAGTTATTGAAGTGCTTGTTTTCCTTACAAAAGAGACTAAGTTGAAGACATTTTTCACAGTGTCTTATGAAGGAAAAGCCTGAAGTTTTCCAAACTTCGTTCTATGTTAGGAGTTCATGATGTTTTCATTAAGGGGGGATCTCTCCTATCGTGTCTCCTTTGTAAATCCTTCAATCCTATCCAAAGTTGTTCTCAAGGGGGGATGTTAGGATATTTAGATACTTAGGAGTTAGTTAAGATCAACTTGATCTAATGTGTCGTTAGATAAAAGTGTGTTTCTTAGTGTGTTTATTTAGCATGCATTAGTATGAATTTGTAGTTAGAAAATATGACAATCACAATATTTTCCCAATACAAAGTGATCCGATAGATTATATTTTCCTCGATCTTAATGACTACATTGATTTGTGGCTTAACCCCTGATTGGTCCATGATCTCTATGTAAAGAGCATGGAGGGTCATTTGTCGATGATCTATTGTGAGAAACTCTCTGTAATATTTTTCTTTTGCATTAATAAATTGCTCCAAGTGGTCATGTTGGATGGCGTCATGGATGTTTCTCCATAGGGGTTTTACCACGTCAAAACATCAGTGTGTTGATCTTTGATCTAGTTGTGTGAGTAGTTATTGAAGGTGTTCATCCTCTGTTGGAATAGATGTGTTGTTGAAAATAATCCTTTGAAGGGGATATGATAGAAACTCTGATGTCCTATAACACTGGTTTTCGATACTTGGAAGGAAGTTTGCTACACATTTACATCATGTTATGAAACTAGGTAAAGTTATGCCTGATATTATTAAAGGTAAGACAAATTAAAATCAATTGATATTCATCCTAAAGTTTGCTTGTATCACAATTTTTACAATTTCAATCATTCAAAAGAGTTACATAAATACATATGTGTGATCACAATAAAGAGAGAGAAGGGTATTTATATGGTAAAAATAATTACAAAATGCACATGTGTTAAGCATATTTGACTTAATAATAGATATAGATCTCAAATGATGCTAATAGTGACCAGAGATTCTTTCCATTTATTTGTGTGTTATGTCTTATTGGTTGTGAATGTTAACTCATTCTCTTTAACTTAGATGATGCAACAAAATCAACCAGTTCAAAACATTTTCTTAGTTAAATAAAATAAAATAAAAATAAAACATCGCTATTATTATCAACTTTCATAATCAAAAGAAAATTATGTTTGGAATCAAAACTCCACACAAAGTTTCTCTACTAAAGTTATCATGTTTAATATGATAAAACATTAAAAATTTTAATTTTTATAATTTATAATTAAATATTGAAATAGGGGAAAGGTGAAATGTAAAACACCTAATCCTATTCTTTAATCTTAATCTTAACTCCAAGATCATGTTTGATCTTTCGATTATTATTGTGAAAATTTGAAGATGGTGTTTTTCAAAGTTTAATTGGAATGTAGTCACTTGGTGTAAAAACTCCGATTTTAATATTATTTAAAATTAATTAAATTATTTAATTTTTTACTCGTTGGGTAGAGGGGGTCTCTTGTCCCACAAACAAGGGGATCACATACACCAATTTGATGTGTTGACTTGGTCGTGACCTTAAAAATAGATTATTATTATTATTATTATTATTATTTTGAATTGAAGTTTGAACAATTTTTTATATTTTGAGTTCAAATAAAGATTTAAAAATATTTAGATCATACATCTAAATAGATAAGATTATAGTTTTATGTGATGAAACTATAGGTTTATTCATTTGAATAAATAATAGCCAAAAAAAAAAAAAATTAAAAATATAAATAAATATTTAAATATAGAACATTATACTCATAATACATAGAAATTATTTTTAAATTTTATTTTATAAATATTTAAATATAGAGCATTATACTCATAATACATAGAAATTGTTTTTAAACTGATTTTATTTTTAAATTAAAATTAAAGTGACATTTTGTTAATGCAAATATTGACTATGGTATATTATCCATAAATTTTGAAAACTACAAAATGAAAAAATTTAAGACTTTTAAAAAAATGAATATAAATTTTACCTTATGGAAAAATATGTATTGTATGTCAAAGTTCTAAGAACTTTGAGATATAATCTAGTTTGGTAGGTGATTAAAAAATCTATAAGAGCTATTGGAGTGTACATACAATTATGTATACAAATGTCAAGAACTCATAGCATAAATGGTTCGTCTTGCATAACGGTGTTAGGTGGCTATAAATATTCTTGTGATTGTTGGCATTCTTGGTTGTAGGTAATGTTTAAGGTCATGTATGTAGGATTGTTGATGTGTGCACACACAAGCCATTGAGGTGTGTATGTGCAGTCTACTAAGAGATGTACACTCAAGTTGTTGGACATGTGTTATATTCTTTGTGAGTTGATTTAGTCGCATCCCAATGCAAAAGGAGGTTTGGGGGGTCTATTTTTTGGTATGTCTTGTGTTTTTTCGACCAATGGTTTTTTGGCTAATTGAAAACTAACTCTAATTAAAGAATTAGGGTTGTAATCCAATCTCAATTCATGGATTAGGGTTTTGGATGCTACCAAATACCTAAATATTGTATTGTGAACAATGAATTTAATACAATGAGATAGAAAGAGGAATTATGTTGGTTTTAGGTGAAGGGTTTCTTGGGTAAATCTTGTGTATATTGTGTGATTGTGTCATTAGTATTCCTATGTTTTAGATTTTGTTAAAATTGTTTTTCTTGCAAACTTTTTCTTACCACTAGATAGACTCAAGGTTGAACACTGTAAAATATTTGTTTGAGTAATAATTTTAAAATTATACTATTATTATTATTATTATTATTATTATGGATGTATGATTCTATAACAATAGAATGCATGATTTATAGAATTTTGAATATAAGATTATACAACAATGTTTATTATATTATTGTTAAAAGTTATAAATAAATAAATCAGAATCTTAAATAAGTTGTTTATTTAAGATTTTAATATGATTATTTATGATTGCTATTAATATTAATGTTTTTAATAGTTTGTTGTATTTTTTTAATAATTATGATGTTGTTTACCATCTTCTGATATCAATAATGTTATTAGACAAACAAAATGAATCAAATTTAAATATGGAGTATGCTAGGCTTGTAGCAAAATGACTTTTTTTTATGATTACAAACCTAATATGAATCCGATAGAAATTTCAAGCATTAGCATAGTTCTACCATGATTTAAGTTCAAGCATTGTAATATCTTGGTTTTGACCCTTTGGATGTATTAGATTGAGTTATGTATAACTTGTAAATAAACATTTATAATGATGAAAGTCAAACTATACGAGCATAAATAAAATGACCATATGTGTATATGCAAATATGTTCTATGGATTCTTAATGCAAAGCTCAAGGTGAAGGTTTGACTAGTAAATGGCTAGGCATGTAATTGTGGTAAATGTGTTTTCTATGTATCATGTGGTAGACCTTCCACAATATACTCAAGATATGTAAAAATTAATAGAAAGGTCCAAAATAGATGTGGAGAGCACAAGAGGGGCTATGAGTCCAATAGTGAAGAAGATAAAAGGAGAACTAAGGTGGGTGTGGAAATAATCCCATGTTGCCTATGAAATTCTACTCTTTTATCATGTGCTTTATTTAAATCCCATCTGTCATCATTGACTTAGAGGCCAATCACTGAGTGCGTGTGGTGGTTGGTGAGGAAGTCTATCTCACATAGTTATGAAGGCATGGGGGTTGATTACAACCATCATGAGGAAGTTGAAGAAACCCCATCCTCGTGGAAATTTGAACCTCCTCCATTCTCATGCACACTCTTCCATTCTAATTTGAATTCACTTATTCACACTTACCATTCTCATTATCAAGCACCATTGAAGTTCTGAAACTACACCTCATGTTTTTTACTAAGTTAAAAACCTGAAAATGACCAAAACTAGTTACGAGGGAGAAATCTATGGACATAGGAAAATAGATGAATGGTTGTAGAAGACCATAGAGGTAAGGTTGTTTAGGAAACCTCCATTTCCTTTGTTAATTGTTGCTCATTATATGCCTTAGAGCCAAGGTATATTTCTACCAGGGTATTCCAAAAGGAGAACAAAACGATGGGTTTTTGTTGCCTACACTAAGAGCATTGGAAGGGAGAATACTCTTGAGGAACTATTGAGCATAGAAGGTGTTTTCCTTGTATTATATGGGAAGTGGTTGAGAAATCCAAGACTTTTTTATGGTTGGATGGTTGCTTGGAGTGTTTACTTGTGAAAAAATTGGCTAAGCATGAGAGAAATTAGGTTGGGTAAGTGACATGTGAGTCTATAGCCAATTCCCTTCACTTGCGTGGCCTCATAGCCTAGATTGGGGGTGGAATCTGCAATGGATGTCGTCAGTTGGGTGGAAAATTGTTAAAAGATAAGTGTCCAATGTCTACAATTAAATTTCTATTTACAACTTTGCAATTTAAGCTTATATTTTATTTATGAATGAAATTCAAAATAGAATCCTTGGTTTAAATGAATTTAGGCATGTTTTTATACTACATTGTTCAATTGCATGCATGCGTGAATTCGAAAATCTTTAGAGTTTAATGGGTTTGAATTTATATTGAGATTTTCAAACTTGGGTCACATCCCTACCCAATGGGTTGGGTAATCCTTTGAAAGGGATGTGACAAGAACTTTGATAGGAACTCTGACTTCCTATATCATTGAATTTTGATAGTTGGAAGGAAGTTTGCTACACAATTTCATCATGACATGAGACTAAGTAAAGTTGTGCCTTCTATTATGAAAGGTAGAGCAAGTTAAAATGAAATAATATTCATCATCAACTTGTCTGGTATCACAAATTTTACAATTTTGATCATTCAAAAGTATTACGTAAATAAATACGTGTTGTTGGCACAGGGGAAAACCCAGAGTTCAATGCTCAAGAGCGCACCAACAAAACCCTAACTACCGACTCTTTCAGCAACACCTGCGAAGAAAATGAAGTCTCACCCAAGGTAGAGGCAGGGGTGGTTGCAGGAATCCAGTGTTTGCAACCTTAGTTGGGACACTGATCTGTGATTGTAACACCTTATAGAGCACTTAGCAACTCCAGTTCATCAGTAATTAACCAGTATCTACTTTGCAAATAAAACCCTAATTACAGAGCATCGCAGTATTCAACCAAATCTAGCATCTAGTAGCACTTAGCATAAAGAAATAGATCAGATATAGTAGATTCAAGCACTAAGCACATTCACATAGGTCAGATCTAGCATTCAGTCACAGTATTAAGCACAAAGAAACATCAGATCTATCCATCATTCGTCTATATCAAAGCACTTAAGCAAGTCAACACATAAACACGTCAATACATCRCACAAAGCACAACAACACAGGATATACGTGGTTTACCCCCGGCCTGGGGCTACGTCCACCAACTCTTCTTCTCTTCTATTATCTTTTGTCAATCAATTACATGCACAGAGCCACAAAAACCCTACTCCGCATAAGACCAGAGATCTGCGCACTTCGCTAGATCCTCCTTCCCCAAGCTAGGTTACAGCACTAAGCCTCTTCTCAATCGCTTACAGTCACTTGCACTTAGCCTTGCAAGTCTCACACAACATGCACAAAGCATGTACTTAGCACTTAGCATCACACACTTGTGCCACCTTCGATCACATAGATCGGACTCTAGCACTTAGCACATTAACCGGTCAATTACTGACTCTTTCTTACATCACCTAGTCTTCTATTTATATATTACAAAAAGGGGCCTAAGCATGGGTAAAMCCATAGGCCAACATCCCCATACCCGTTACATATCCCAAAACCCAAAAAGCCCTAAAAAGGGGGTCGAGATCCCGTGATCTCCACTTCGACTTGCGCTTCGCCTTCAACAGTCTGTTGAAGTCCCAAAAGTAGGTCAAACATGACCAAGGATCCTCAAAACTTGGTCAAGGGCCAACATGTGTGATCTTAATAAAGAGAGAGGAAAATATTTATGTCGTAGAAACAATTCCAAAATGTACATATATCAAGCATGTTCGACTTAATAATGAGCATAAATCTTAAATGATGCTAGTGGTGTCAAGAGCTCCTTCCCACTCTTTGTATGTTATATCACATTGGTTGATATGAATATTGCTTCACTATAAAATTTAAGTCACAACATACCATCATCTTTATTATACCGAAGGTGTTTTATAAGGGAGAGGTTCATCCCGAGGTTTCACCATCTGTCCAAAGAATATCATAGCTTGCCATTTGTTACTATCATTCATCAACAATCAACAATTCGTTTCTTTCCAGGTGTTTTATCTTTCACCAACTCCCACGCTTCCATGCTTCTTATGCATCTATGCCCTTTCTTTTTAGAATCAATTATCGTCCCTATTAATTTCTAACTGTGTTGCACCACTGATTTGTTGTTCCTCCCATGGAGTTTGAGTTTAATGCGTAGGCTCCATCGGTCCATCTTCAAAATCCACTGCCTTAAATATCCTATTTAATTAAAATTCTCCACAAATTGGACCCACTCTGGCCATAGATGCTCCAAATAACTTGAATCTCCTTCGGTCTTCTTCTTCATAATGGGCATCTTTTGCTCATTTTTCACACCTTCCTTCCTATTTTTTCACCTTTTCTTATTCTACTCAGATTTCACACCTTCCTTCAGGATGGACAATTCCTCAGTAATACTATAATTTTTGCTCTTAAGCTTCTTTTGAACTTGAGAAAAATATGGGCTATCTAATCCTTAGTGTTCTCTGGGATTGCATTCTTGTTATTGAATTTTGTTAACATATTTTCCAAATGATCTGCATTATCCTTGAATATATTGATCAATCGCCACTGATATTAAAGCATGCTCTTCAATTTTGTGACCTGTTCTACTGGTCGAAGATCGCTCATGCCTTCAATCTCTTATTTGCCTMTGTAGCATTTGTAAGMTTTTGTTGTTTTTCTGCTGGAAGCTTTCTTACTGAAGAGACCTTTAATCAAACCCCTCATTCTTCATAAAGATTTTATTCTGGAATGGTTTTTCTTTCATGCATGGCTCCTTTTGTAGATTTCATCCGCTCAAAGTGTCTTTAGGCTTGTTTTTATGTTGAAATCATTGAAGTATTTGGAATAGATTTATCTGGACATTCCTTCGAGAGTATCCCGTTGTCTACACTTCTATGCTTCTTATCTGTTATTGTTATGTGAAGAATGTGTTACATCAACTGTCACAGTCGATTAATACAACTAGTCATTTTCGAGATTTGTGTCTAGGATTGTAGGGTTGTTGATTTTCATTCGATGATGTTGTTATGTTTGTAAGCTTTTGTTGTTCTTCTGTTGGAATCTTTTTGGTTGAAGAGAGCTCCTAATCAAATGCCTCGTTCTTCATAAAGTTTTTAGGTTTTATGTTCTCGCTCTCATGGAAGACTCATTTTGTAGCTTTCAATGGTTGAAATTTCCTTTAGGCGTGTTTGTACGCTGAAATCGTTACAAGCTTTGGAATAATTTTATCTGCACATTTTTTCGAGGGTATCTGGTTGTATGATTTTTTTTCCTGGCTGAAGAGACTCCTTTTGTAGTTATTAGGCTTTATGTTCTCACTTTATGTTTGCTTTACTTTTATTTGAAGAGTAAAGAAACAGTCTTGCTCCGCAACCTTTTAGGCTCTGCTTGAGTTGAAATTCTGAACTCAAAACAGTCTTTGAAATCTTTGCCTTCATTTATTTCCTTTCCATCAAGATTAGAAAAATCCTCATTATGAGACTTGGAGGGAAATTGATGATCGGCAGAAAAGTACTTGAATCCCATTAGTAAATGCAAAGGAACAATTACCCCAAGGAGAATGCCATTGTCGATGAAATCCAAAGCGTTTTCGGACGAAAATGATGGAGATATATGTAGATTATGTGAAAAAAAGGAGTTGATTTTTCCATGGATTATGCATGTATTCAAGCACCGAAGAAGCAACGGGATTTGTTGAGCTCTCCATGCAAGCAAGCTGCTTTGAGCGAACATTTTCAGTATTTTGGAGTGATGGAGCCTTAGGGATTATAGTGTGGCCTCTAACAATCTCATGCAATACCATGCTTGGCATTTGATAGATGCATGCAAGTTCGTGGAAGGAATATATCGAAGGCATATATTGAGGTGGGTTTTAAACTTGGGTGTAACGAAGATCATGATTTGAAGTAGCCAAGTAGTGAGGGTTTATAGCGGAGTTGTATTAGGCTTAAGCCTCTAAAATTGTGCAGTCCTAGAGCTTGAAAATTGTGCAGCCGTTGAGCTCAAAAAAGGAATTTTGGGGTAAAATTGTGGAGTTATTAATTGAACATATAAATGTGATATATGCCTTTTTATAATAACTTTTATTTACAAAATTTAATCAACCAAGTATGTGTTGTATAAAATATTTTCGTTTTTCCTATTTCACAAAATGCTTGACATTGCTTGGCTGCCTAACTAGCAGGTGCTCCTAGTAATTCCTGTGTTGTTAAACCCTAATAATAGAAAAAATACAATCATGAAACAAGTATATTGGTGAAATGTGTTAATCACATATTTTTAAATATTCTTTAGGGATTTTTTGAAAATATAGAGTTACTTCTTTTGATGTTTCATTCCAGTGTTTTTAATGTACCTGCAACTTCCATTGCCATTGCGAATCTTATATACGTCAAGAGTATTATGTTTTGGGTGCATAACAATTCTAAGATTGAGAGGAATATGTGCTCTACTCAAAACTTTGAAATCTTAAAAAAAAAATAGGGGCAAGAAATTTGACCTATTGTCTTTGTTTGGTCTACGCTGAGGTACAAGCTGCAACAATTGCAACATTAAAGTATCTCTTATTTTATTTTCATAATGAGAACAAATGGACAAGACGTTGTCTATATGGAGCTTTAGGTATTACAGTGCGGCCTCTAACTGTCCCATGTAGTACCATGTCTGGCGTTTGATAGATGCACGCAAGTCCGCGGTGTTAGAAAAGCAGGATCGCGGAGCAATAAAATAAAACAAATGTGAAAATAAAACACAGAAGATACACAATACAATAGAGACATAGATATACATGTTTCACCCAGTGTGGGCTACGTCCACCAGAGAAATTTACAGTTCCTTCCTTTATTATTATCCAACAAATGAAGGGATACAACCTACAACACACTCATTGTAACTTCCTCTTTGTTCTCTCAAAGTGTTCTCTATCAGAATACAATATTTTCAATAATTCATAGCCGCAATACATTTTCCTCATAAAAGACGGTTTCCTTCTAGGAAAAAAAAACCTTAACATAACTTCTACTGTCATATCTGCGACCTTGTAGTGAACAGTCCATATTTACAATGAAAATACAATATACATTTACTAGGCACTTTTTCCTCCAGGGGCCCACTTTCCCTTGGAGTAACAACCCCCCCTGAACTCCCCCACATGGAGGAGTGTACATTCTTCTGGGGGCTAAAGTCTTCATGGGGTATAAACATGGCTAAAAACAAAGACCTCTGAATTAGGAAGATAATCAGGCTGCACAACCAACAATCTCCCACTTGGACACTGATCACAACAAATCCATCGTTGTTGTATATGCTGGACTATGATCCTTCTTGGACCTAGAGAAATTTTCATCTCACCTTCATGCTTGAAGATCAACTCAAACTGAGCAGGAACTCAGTTTCTCCCTGGTTACTCCCTTTGTTAACATGTCTACAAAATTTTGGCTAGTGTGTATCTTTTCCAACTTCAAATGTCCATCTTCCAAAATAGATCATATGAAATGGTACCTAAGCTATATATTCTTAGTATTCGAATGGAAGGTTGAGTTCTTGGCAAGATGAATGGCACTCTCACTATCACAGTACAACCTATTATTCTCCTGCTTCTTTCCCAATTCCTCCATAAACCTTTGTAAGAAAATCATCTCTTTACCAGCCTTTGTAGCAACAACATACTTTGCCTCTGTTGTTGAAAGTGCAACAACCTTTTGCAGTTTTGAAATCTAACTTACTATTGTTACACCTATAGTAAAAACATACCCTGTGGTGCTCCTCCTAGTATCTTTATCACCTTCCATATCTGAATCAACATATCCCTGTAGAACAGTGTTTGAACCTCCAAAACATAATGCATGAATAGCAGTGCCTCTCAAATACCTGAGAATCCACTTTACTGCATTTCAATTTTCTTTACCTGGATTGTTCATATACCTGCTCAAAACTCCCACTGCATGTGCAATATATGGTCTTGTGCAAACCATCAAATACATCAAGTTGCCAACTGCTGATGAATAAGGGACCTTGGACATGTATTATATCTCCTCCTGTGTCTTGGGACACATTTCCTTAGTTAATTTGAAATGGTTGGCCAAAGGTGTACTAATTGGTTTTTCATTCTGCATTCTAAACCTCTCCAACACCTTCTCTATGTACTCACCCCGAGACAATGTCAATTTGTGATTTTTCTTGTCTCTTGTTATTCTCATACCAAGGGTTTTCTTTGCAGCACCCAAATCCTTCATTGCAAATGAATTAGTTAATTTCTTCTTGAGCACATTTATAGCCTACATATTAGACCCTACAACAAGCATGTCATCTACATACAATATAAAGATAATATAGCTTCCATTTTCTAGCCTTTTAAAATAAACACAGTGATCAAAATGACATCTATTATAACCTTGTTCTGTCATAAGCCTGTCAAACTTCAAATATCATTGCCTTGGAGCTTGCTTTAGGCCATACAAGATATTCTTCAACCTGCATACCAAATTCTCCTTTCCTTTGACCTCATCCCCCTGTGGCTACTGCATATAAATCTCTTCCTCCAAATCCCCATGGAGAAAAGTTGTTTTTACATCTAACTATTCAAGATGAAAATATTCTACTGCCACAATACTTAAAATAGTCCTAATTGAAGTCATTTTAACAACAGGAGAAAATGTTTCATCAAAATCTATACCTTTCTTTTGTGCAAACCCCTTTGTAACAAGTCTAGCCTTGCACCGCTTTTTGCCTCCATCTTCTTCCTTCAACTTGTAAACCCATTTATTTTGTAATGCTCTTTTTTCTGCAGACAACTGAACCAAATCCCGAGTCTGTTTATTTACGAGGGAATCCATTTCCTCTTTCATTCCTTGCTCCCACTTATTTTTAGTGTCTACCTGCATTGCCTCTTCATAACATTTTGGTTCACCAGTCAACAATAATAATATAATGAAGGAGAGTATCATTCATGGGGTCTACTTAACCTGGTAGATATTCTAACAACACTTGCAGGAATTTGAGGTACTTGTTGCTCTTGTTATTGAACATTTTGATTTTCTGGTACCTTTGGAATTTCTTTTTCATTAATCTCATCAAGCACTGTGTATTCCGGTTTTTCTTTTTCTTCTATTTTGACCTGCAACCAATCTGTGTACATGACCTTCTCATTGAATATGACATCTCTACTCCTAATGATTTTGTGATTTTCATAGTCCCATAAGCGATAACCAAAATCATTAACATCATATCCAATAAAGGTACACTTCTTGGATTTTTCCTCAAGCTTTGTTCTATTTTCTTTATCCATATGGACAAATGCTTCATAACCGAAAGTCTTCAAAAAGGAATAGTTTACCTTTTTACCTGTCCATGCCTCCTCTGGACTACCACCATCCAAAGAGCTTGAAGGTCCTATGTTTATTAAATAAACAACAATATTTACAACATCTACCCAGAATTGTAAGGACAAATCAGCATGCAATCTCATACTCCTTGCACGTTCCATGATTGTCCTGTTCATCCTTTCTGACACACCATTTTCTTGTGGTTTTCCTGGAACTGTCTTCTCTCTACGAATCCCATGTTATGAACATTAATCATCAAACTCCTTGTTGCAATATTCACCTCCATTGTCTGATCTGAGACACTTCAACCTTTTTCGTGTCTCATTCTCAACCAAATCTTTCCATTTCTTAAAAGTATCAAAAACATCATATTTTTGTCAAATGCAATAAACCCAAGTTTTTCTAGTTGCATCAACAACAAAAGTAACATAATAACGAGAGCCACCAAGAGATGATACCTAATTTGGTCCCCATACATCTGCATGCACAAGCTCTAACATTTCACTCTTCTTTTCTTTTCTGACTCTAAGGAATATAACTCTCTTTTGTTTTCCATAAACACAATGCTCACAGAAATCCATATCAATTTGTTTAAGATCTGGCAACAAATTTCTTTTGTGAAGTATATGCATCCCCTTCTCACTCATGTGTCCAAGCCTATGATGCCACAATGTTGTATCCACTCCTGTAGAAGCTAAAGAGATAGAAGAGTCAGTATTACCAGTACATAAATACAATGTACCTACCGTCTCTCCTTTTGCTATCACCAATGATCCTTTGGTGACCTTCCACACCTTATTTGTAAATATGGTTATGCAACCTTCACTTGCCAGTTGCCCTTTTGAAATTAGATTTTTCCTTAGATCTGGAACATGTCTTACCTCTTTCAACAACCATTGGTTTCCATTCCTTTGCTTTATTTTTACCTTTCCCATTCCAACAATTTTGCATGGTGCATCATCACCCAAATGAACCTGTCCAAA
>SNQJ01S0051038.1:48823-64051 GCA_010110895.2 Picea sitchensis
AGACTACTGTTCTGCAATTTTACCCTAAATTTAACAACTAACACTACAGGGATTCTACTAAGCGAAGTTATTGTCATTTTTCCTAACATCTTCGGCTGTTTTACATGCTTTCCAAGACACTTTTGGCTGCTGTTTTATGTGTTTTATTGCAGAAAATCAGACTTAAAACCAGCAGCAAGGCACTTACGAACACCCCCCTGAGGTTGGCACGCACCAGCCTGAACGGAGAGGAGCTTTTCCGGTGACACTTACGACATTCTCTCCTTGAATTAGCCTCTTTTTCATCGCTGATTTATGTTATATCAGATCTGATTGGAGGGTGAAAAAGTGTGCTAACAAATTGGCACCATTGTCAGGGAACACAAACCTTGGTGGCAATGATATCGATGAGTTTTTACTTTGATTGATATATTCTTTTAGCTCACCCGGCGACTCCACAGGATACAGTGACGACTCTACCGGGGAACTTACATAGATCATCCAGGTTCGATTTCTCACAAGGACTATTTCCATCCTTCAGCAAGCCGAAGCACCTATTTCGGAATAGTTCCTTCGTAACACCGAATGCTAGTCCATCTTTGACAGTTGGTATTGTTCCTTTATCATCGGTGCGGGTAACTCTTCCATTCTTAACTACTAGCAGCACTGTGGTAAGTACTTCATCGGCTTAGGTATCGTCTCCCTCTACCCCATCATCACCTGCTTCAATTGTTTCAAGTTCTACTACTCAAAGGGTTTGTCAAAGAGTTAGGTTTCAATTGATTGTCTATGCTCCTTTGAACATAACTACTATTAGGGGCAACCCAATGCTATTCCTACAAGGAATTATAGTAAAAAACTTCCCAATTTTTCAGGAAACAATGTTGTCTTGGTTGACGATCATATAGACGCTTTCCTGAAGGTTGTGGATGACATTGAGGTCAAGCATGAGGACGTTGTGATGAAGATTTTTGTGCATACTTTGGAAGGTGATGCTCGAGCATGGTACAAGTCACTCCTAGTTGGGTCCATTTATGGATGGGATGTTTTTCAAAACAAGTTCATGGAAAGATGGGCAGATAAACAAGACACTGCTTTCTTACTCAAAACTTTTTCTACTATTAAAAAGAAAGAAAACGAAATTGTTTCTGAATTTAATATTCGTCTTTCTAAAGCTTACAATAGAATTCCTAACATAGTGAGACCTAATGCAGATGCTGCTTTGATTTATTATCTTACACAATTTGGCGGCATGTTGGGTATGTTTCTCAGGAAAAGGGAACCTTAGACTCTTTATGTTGCTTTCAACCAGGCGATAAAGATAGAGAAGCACCTTATGTCGACTCAGAAGGCATAAGTATCTCTTTCACATTTGGTAGATCCACAGGATAGGAGGACCTCATACACACCTGCATCGCCACCTTTGGAACCTAAACAGGAAGAGGAGACACTAAATATGCATCTTTTGGATTATGGAATGATTTGAGTAACGAGGTAGTAAAGATTGAGAATATGTTACAGAATCAACTTGTTATTACACCTCCAAAATTGTTCCAACAGAAGAAGCCATTTCAGTATGCCAAGAAATTTGAAGATCAGAAGGCCCCAATGCAAGCATCTGGTACCAATTACCTTGATCATGCATCAACCAGTTTGTATTTCCGAGTGTGTGAACTCCCTTGTAGTGAAGCATCATGTGTTGTTTTCGCTCAAGCCATGTATATCTTCGAGCATGGAGATGACCAATCTGACAAGCAAGAGAACACTCTCAATGTTGTGGCCGAGTTTGATGACATGGATGAAGTTCACACTTTTCAAGTGTCTGATGCTAGCAAGGTAAGTGCTCATAATTCTTTTCATGTGGATTCTAATCGTTTAAATTCCTTGCAAGCGGACATGCAGTCAGTTCACACATGACAAGTTACCCCAGAGGACATAAGAAGGGCCAAAGTAGGTGGCGGAGTCAAGGTGGCAGAGATCACTAAGTAGTATGCACGCATGAATAAAGCCCCAATTCCACCACTGACCAAAGGTGAGACTTTAGCACCCCAGGTAATTAAGAATGACCCACCATTGTTACCCCTTCCAGTTTAGCATGAGTCTTCTAATTTTTCTTTAGAAACTGAGCTTGCGAAAATTAGATTCCTATACCCCTTAAAAGAGTTAATTCGCATGCCTACTCATAAAGAAGAAATTGGTAGATTCATTGGAACCAAGGAGGAAATAAACCACTCAGATGATAATCCTCAAGTCTTCCTTGGTATCAGTAAGGCCATCAGTACTCCCACTCCTTTCTATATTTCATTGTTAGTGAATGGTTTGATATTGAGAAATTATGTGTTAGATTTTGGAGCATCTACTAACATTATGACTCTTGAGATTATAAATGAACTCGAATTGCAAATAACCAAACCATATAGGAGCATACAAGCAGTGGACGCAAGGGAGGTGGCGGTTTGCGGGGTCATCAAAGATCTTCAGGTATGTTTGCATGCATGTCCAAGGAAAATTCTAACTATGGATGTTGTTGTCATTGATTGTCCTGTGTAGTGAGGCATGCTTCTCTCTAGGAAGTGGGTTGTTGATGCAGGGGGCACTATTCAAATGGACCGGTCATATGTAGACATTCCAATCTCCTGCGTAGAGAAGGTAAGATTATACAGGGAGCAGAAGATGCTACAGCATGTTGAGGATCAACGTACTAGGGACAATGATCCACTTTACCCAGATGTTCAAGAGCCAGACTTAGGAGCCTATGTGATCACAGATTATCTAGAAGTCCCTCTGCCATTTGTACCAAAGAATGAGAACAACGGTTTGTGGACTATGAACTTTGATGGGGCTTGCACTAGACATGGATCAGGGGCAGGGGTGGTCCTCACTTCCCCCTCGGGTATGACTTATCCTTTTTCTTCCCGTTTAGAATTTGATTGCACTAACAATATGGCGGAATATGAAGCTTTGTTGTTAGGACTACAAAAAGGCCAGGAAGATGGTGGTTAAACAAATGAAGGTGGAAGGAGATTTTGAGCTAGTGGTCAATTAGGTGAAGATGCAATGTGAAGCTCAGAATCAACGCTTGAAGAGGTATAGAAATGTGGTATGGGATGAAATTGAATATTATGATGCATTTAATATCTCACATGTGAATAGGAGTTTGAATAAAATGGTTGATTCTTTGGCAACTATGGCTACTCTTTTTCAACCATGGGCAACAAATCCATACATTACATATATGGTTGAGGTATCTTTCCGCCCTTTTGTTCTAGACAATATTGGCTCATGGCAAGTATTTGAGGATGATCGCCACATTTTAAATTTTCTGAATTGTGCTAATGAGTTTACTAACAATGTCATTGATGAGATTCAGGATGGTGAAGAGGTCTCGATGATTCAACTTAAGAGCAATAAAATTCCCAAGGCTTTAGTTCCATTAGAAAATTTATTTGATAGATCTAACATGTTTTATGGAACTAACAAACCTTGCACAGACCAATAGGTAGAGGAGATTGACATCGGCTCCAAGGACACACCAAGGCTCATCAAGATCGAAAAGGGTTGCACTCCTCGAGAGAGCTGAAATTGTGGAACTGGTAAGGGAATTCGGAGATGTTTTTGCATGGTCCTATGACGAGTTGAAGGCATATGATCCAAAGATAATAAACCATGCAATACCACTTTTGGAGGGCACCAAACCTTTCAGACAGAGACTCGGATTCATGAACCCAAGGTAGTGCCCACCATTCAGAAAGAGTTGCAGAAGTTGTACGAAGCAAGAATCATTGAACCAATCAGGTACTCTCATTGGGTGGCTAATTGTGTATCGGTCATAAAGAAATCAGGTGAGATATGCATATGTATTGATTTTGCTAACCTTAATCATGCATCTCTCAAAGACAACTACCCACTTCCCAACATTGAACATGTTCTTCAAGCCGTTACAGGATCAGGTATGATGTCCATGTTGGATGGATTCTCATGTTACAAATAGGTGATGGTAGCAAGGAAAGACAGGTATAAGATGGCCTTCATAACCCCTTGGGGAACTTATTCTTACATCCACATGCCATTTGGGTTAATGAATGATGGAGCCACTTTCCAACATGCTATGGACTTTGCTTTCTCTGGTTACCTTTTCAAGTTCATAGTTGTTTACCAAGATGATATAACTGTTTTTTCCAAGAATAGAGATGATCATATTACTCACTCACCAAAAAATTTTGATAGCTATAGATCTCTTGCCATATCACTGAACCCAAAGAAGTCAATTCTTGGGGTCTTTGAAGGAAAGTTGCTTGGGCATATAGTTTCAAAGGATGGTGTGAGAATAGATCCTGAAAGGGTCAAAGGAATTCAAGAGGTCCCTCTTCCAGCAAGCAAGAAAGCCATTCAATCCTTTTTTAGTAGGATCAACTTCGTGAGGCAGTTCATTCCCAACTTCGTGGAGATCGTCAAGCCTATTTCAAACATGTTGAAAAAGGGACATGATCTAAAATGGAGTGATGAAGCCAAGGGGATTTTGATGATATTAAACAGGCTTTGTGTCACTCACATGTTCTTGTTAGTCCAAATTATAATAAATAATTTCGAATCTTTTCTTCCGCATTTGACTCTACTATGTTTGTTGTGCTTTTGCAGAAGAATGATGAAGGAATGGAGCAGCCAATAGCTTTCATGAGCAAGGCTTTTCAAGGATCAGAACTAGATTACAAATTGATGGAAAAGAAAGCTTATGCGCTTGTGAAGTGGTTGGCCTACTTCAAGCCCTATTTTTGGAATGCTCGGATCGTTGCTTATGTCCCCCATCCCATGGTTAAGGAGATTTTGATTCAGAAGGATTGTAATGGAACCAAGGGAAGGTGGATCACTAAGATCTAAGAGTATGACCTGGAGGTGAGGCCTACCAAGTTAGTCAGAGGCCAAGGATTGGCTAAGATGATGGAAGAGAAGAATTTGGAGGCGGTACAAGATCCACAGGTAAACCTTTTGTCTGATCCTTTCAAGAATTCTGATTGGTACAATGATGTTATTCTTTATTTGACCAACTTATCATGTCCTCCTGACTACACCAAGTCACAGAGGCGATCTTTGTAGTTTCGTGTTGCCAAGTATTGTTTTTGGCAGGGCACTTTAGGATGGAGGAACTTGGATGGTATTATTTTGCGTTGTGTGGACCGTGACGAGTCCAGGGAGATCTTGCACGATCTCCATTCAGTAGTGTGTGGTGGACATTTCTCCGCTCGAACCACTGCAAACAAGATTATGCGTGCGGGCTACTATTGGCCTACATTATTCAGAGATGCGCATACTTATGTCTGAGCATGTGAGGCAAGTCAACGATTTGAAGGAAAGCATAAGCTCCCTACTTTACCTTTAGATCCGGTTATAGTAGAGGCCCCTTTCTCGCAATGGGGTCTTAATTTCATTAGAGAGTTCTCGTAGAGTTCTAGTGTTGGGCACACATGGATTTTCGTAGATATAGATTATTTCACCCAATGGGTGGAAGCGGTTCCATTGAAGACATCTTCTAGTGTTTCCATTATCAGATTCTTGGAGGATAATATCTTCACCAGGTTCGGAGTTCCAAAGAATCTTACAACTGACAATGCTAATGTCTTCAAGTCTATTGAGTTGCTTTCTTTTTGTTCCTAGTACGACATCACTTTGGCCCATTTGGCCAACTATTATCCACAGGGGAACGGGTTGGCTGAGTCAAGCAACAACAACCTTATCAAAATAATCAGGAAGATAGTTGGAAACAACAAGAGAGATTGGGACAGTTGTCTCAAATATGCATTGTGGGAAGACCGAATTACAAAGAACAAAGCTACTGATAAAAGCCATTTTGAGTTGGTTTATGGTTTGAATGCTATCTTGCCAATTAACTTGAGAGTGTAGGTATACAAGCTATTGAGACAGTTTAGCACCAACAAGGAAGCTTTGCAGAATCATATTGATGAGTTGGTGCAACTAGAGAAAGATAGATTTGTGGCATATACACATTTTACAAATTATCAGGCACAGGTTAAGAGGGTATTTGACCGTAGAGCAAAGGGAAAACCATTCTAGGTTGGAAACATAGTCTTGTTGTGGAACAAGAATGAAAAATCAGGTGACCACGACAAGTTTGATAGTCTTTGGTTGGGCCCATATCATATTGATGCAGCGGTGGGGCCCAACGCTTTTCAATTGGTTGATCTAGATGGTGATATTGTGGGCCTGCCAGTCAATGGGCAACAATTGAAGTACTTCTTTCAATAAGGGACCAAGTCCCAATGATTTTGGGTTTTTGGGGGGGTATTAGTCTTAGTTTCTTTTCCTTTCTGCATGTCATTTTCAGATTTCAGTCTTGCTGATTTTTATTGTTTTAGGACAACAATTTAGCCTTTTACTTTGCAGATTTTTCCTTTCATAGTTATCTCTTTTCAAGCTTAAGCTGAGTCGCTGATTTTTTCCTTGTTATATCAACATGTGGTCGTGTCTTGTGAAGTGTAGATTTTTCCTTTTCGTAATAAGTCTTGTTGTCCACTTTTGCTATCTTGGGTCAACTTCTGAGTGTCTTATCATCCATATGTTGAGCCTTTGTGTCTTATCATTAGAGTGAGCTTGGATGAGGGTCCGTTTCATCATATTCCAAATCCATTTGAGCCCTTTAGGATGGGTAGATTTGAAGAGACATAGGAGAGTCTTGAGTCATCGTATGTCTTGTCTCTTCATTGCTTATCATTGGATCTTCTGCTTTGAGTCAATCGTCCCCCTCATCTAGCAATAGGAACATGGTACCATACATCTTATATCATCTTGAGTTATCACTTCGTGCTAAGGGAAGAATTTTCATCATTTCTTTTCCTTCCAGTAGATCATCCTGCATTGACTCCGACACATTATCTCTGGATGATCCAAAAGTAGAGCACCTTGATGGTCGTTAGCCTCAATGGCGGTTATCTCGCATTCGACAAGGTTGAGCATTATTGGGCCTTGATCGAATGATCCTTGTTATTGTTTGACTTTAGAACATCTTTCACAGTGACAGGTTGTGCTCGTACCTTAGGACCCATTGATATTATTGGTGGGTTTACTTTGCACTTGGCAGACGTTTACATTATTGACATTTGACTAAGTGACTCTCTCCCATGTGTCGACTTCAGCACATTTACCATGGGGAGGAGTGTACATAGTTGGTGGTAGCAGGTAGCGGATTTGGATGAGACCCCTTGTGTTTCAGTTTCTCAGTGGGAGGTTTATATTGCTTTGACTCCATTGCCCATTGGACAAGCATTTGGTATCACAAGTCATCTTATAGGGCCATTTTCTTCCACACAGTTACAGGGGTCTATTGGTATGTTCCTTCAGTTTTCTCACAGAGCATCATATTGACAAATTTCAGACATGGAGATTCATAGATTCTCGACATCCCGCAGGGGGATCCTGTCCCCTTGAAGTTGCCATTGTTAACCTCTGGATTTTCTCCCTTGAGAATCCTGAGGGTTAAGAGAGAGCATAGTCTATTTTGGCTAGCATTCAGAGATTTACCCAGATTGAGCATTAGTGTGAGCCAAAGTTTGGTTCCCATCAAAGGTAGGAACAAGATTGGTGTTGTGGTGGTTTTTTCTTCAAAGACAGAGCTAGCACAGTTTCACATGGATTTGAGAGAATTGTTATTTTTAGCAGGTGCTCTACCTTTTAGGAGACAGTGATCAGAGACTCACATGTTAGTTTTGAGCATACAGTAATGGTCCTTGCATGATTCTGAGCCCGATGACACTTTGTCCAGGGATCAGGAAGGTACTTTCTATTTTTAGCAGGTTGAGTTTCAGGCTCTGGATTAGGATTCTGAGTTTATAGTATTGATCCTTGAGACATTCTGAGTCTATTGAGCCTTTTCTGGGATGACATGTCATTATTTTCTATTTTTAGCAGGTAGAGTACCAAGGCTTGCATGTCAATTCTGATTACATATTTGGAATCCTCACAAAAAATCGAATCTAATGAGTATGATATCATTGACATGCGGCGAGATTCTATTTTTAGCAGTGTCTATCTTTAGACATTTGACATTTGGTAGTGGTCTCCTAGTCATACCGGACATATTTGGCAGTTTCCCATTTTTTAGGGTCGGACTCCTATTTTTAGCAATTACTATTTATAGCAGGGGTGGTCGCCTCCCAAGGTGACAAGTGGTAGAGTCAAATTCCGGCAAACGACAGTATGACAGTGTGACATGCGGCAGCTGGATGGCATAATTAATAGAGGGGGCGCACTTTTCAAGAATAAGGCAATTAATTAAATGGGCGTGTGGGTGAGGTGGCACATGTCCATTTAGCGTGATTGAGTTGATTAAAGCTCAACTCACTTATCCCTCACTTCACTTATCCCTCACTTCACTCGCCATTTATTTCACTTTCCATGTATTAATTCCCTTTTATCTCCACACATGCACCTTAGTCCTTATTAATTAGGGCACATTCCTCCTCCTAGCATACTCATGCGTCCTCCTCGTCCATTAATAACCACTCCAATGCGCATCTTTCCTTCTATTTTATCCTTCCATGTACTCGCCTCTCCTTTAAACCCTTGGCACATGTTTCCTCCCTCACTTATCTATATCTCCTTCCCCTCATGCGCCTTTCCATCTTCCTCACACCCTCACACATGTGGCGCTAATTCCTCCTCTTACTGCACTCTCTCTCCCCATGCGCCATCTATCACACTTTCCATCTCCCTATTCCTAGTGCATATGTCATTAATGTACCTTCTTTACTCCTCTTTTCTCACACATGTGACTCTCCTCTAATATTCCTTCTCACATATGCGCCTTCTATTATTTAAGCGTTTTGTAAGACGACGTTCGTAAATGGGATGATAGGGTTTGAGAATCATGTTATATGTTTCCTTCCTTTATCTTTCATTGTTCACTCTCTCCATGTGCATTCTCCCTCATGGATCATCCTTCTATGCGTTACTCTTCCCCTCTAAATCCTCCCACGTGTAGCATAACTCATACTCCACTCATATTTCTCCCTCAGACACCTTGATTCCTCTCCACATGCATCCCTCTCCTACTCTCAGCCGCATTCTATCCTCCTCATCTCATGTGCCTCCTTACAGCACTCACATGGCACCTATTATTACATTGGGAAGTGTGCCCCCTCTCTTACATATTGATGCTCCTCCTCATTGTTTAAGGTTGGATCTTTTGTAGCAGCAGCATACATTCTCTCTTCTCTCTCACACACACATTCTTCTATAGTATATACTCTAGCTTCTAGTTCTTTGTCGCGATAGCTAATCTACCAGTTCTTGTGCTTGTTTTATGTGATGTAATCAGCCCTTTGGCTTTATCTTTCATTGTTCACTCTCTCCATGTGCATTCTCCCTCATGGATCATCCTTCTATGCGTTACTCTTCCCCTCTAAATCCTCCCACGTGTAGCATAACTCATACTCCACTCATATTTCTCCCTCAGACACCTTGATTCTCCACATGCGTCCTCTCCCTACTTCATGCGCATTCTATCCTCACTCATCTCATGTGCCTCACTTACCTTTTTCAGTCACATGTGCACCCTCCTATTATTACATTGGGAAGTGTGCCCCCTCTCTTACATATTGATGCTCCTCCTCATTGTTTAAGGTTGGATCTTTTGTAGCAGCAGCATACATTCTCTTTTTCTCTCTCACACACACATTCTTCTATAGTATATACTCTAGCTTCTAGTTCTTTGTGCGGAGATAGCTAATCTACCAGTTCTTGTGCTTGTTTTTTGTGGTGCAATCACCCATTTGGCAAGACATTAATAAGGAATTGTTGTGCTCATACCAAGCTTTTAGTTCTTGTCCGTATTGTGTTTAAGTTTGTGCATCATTAGAAGTTTTTCAACCTCTTAATGTAGTTAAATTCGACGTTTTAATTGCGCTTTCTCTCTCTTTTCTATTCATCCTTCTAATGCTAACACTGCAGGGATTCTACCAAGCGAAGTTATTATCATTTTTCCCAACGTCTTGGGCTGTTTTACACGCTGTCCAAGACACTTTTGGCTGTTGTTTTATCTGTTTTATTGCAGAAAATCAGACTTAAAACCAGCAGCAAAGCACTTAGGGACACCCCTGAGGTTGGCACGCACCAGCTTGAACGGAGAGGAGGTTTTCTGGTGACACTTACGGCAGTCTCTCCTTGAATTAGCCTCTTTTTCATCGCTGATTTATGTTGTATCAGATCTGATTGGAGGGTGAAAAGGTGTGCTAACAGGAGCCATAGTGAAGATTTTATTGGTAAGACCATTAGAAAACCACCAGCAATAAAGTATGTAAAGGTGTGGAGCAGCGAGAACACCTGTGAAAACATAGCTCCTCAGCCAACCTGTGGATGGATGCCAGAACAGTTCCTAAAACATGAATGTAAACCCAATGCACAGTCTGTTGAGTATCTGGGTTTGTGTTACAGACTTAATGTATATGAAGTTTTTGTTATTCGTTCTCCTTGGGGAATTTTTCCCCATCTCTGTGTGCAGTTGACATGGACGTTTTTTCTCTTACTTTATGTTCATTTCTGTTCTAAACTCCTGCAACATGCTTTGTAGACTGTAGCAAAGTTTTCTATTACAGTTTTTTGCTTTGAAGTCACTCAACTTTAGTAGACTTAAAGTGCAGATAGATACTATAGCTGTACTCAAATCTGCAAGATTTCATCTCAGATTCGATGACTGAGAGTGATCTTCCTCCCGTTTATGAGTTTATGCAGACTACAGGTAGAACTGATTAATGCATTCATCATAATTGTATCAGTATCTATACAATAAGGGATTAATATTAAGCACCATGTAGTGAGTCAATCATTGACTCACTACCTAATGTATCTTGTTTTTTTTTAGGGTGAATAGTATTTCAGATAAGATTCACCAATAATTAGTGCACTGCATGGTGCTTAATGTTAACCCATAACAAAGTAGGGTGTACAGAGATATTTACAAAAACTACTGCCTCTTATAAGAGACTTGTACTGCCTTATAAGAGACTTGTACTGCCTGTTATGAGAGACTTGTACGGGGAAAAAGGTTATGGCTTTTTTCGACTGCCTTGTACGGGGATAAAAGTTATGGCCTTTTTGGGGTGGCCTTGAACGGGGATATTTACAGAAGCTACGGCCTTTTGGGGGTGGTCTGTACGGGGATGGGGATATTAACATAAGTTACGGCCTTTGGGGGTAGAGACTTGCACGGGCTTCATCCCAACAAATGATTCATGTATGTTTTCCTTCAACGTTAAAACTCATGTCATTTGGATCCAAAACTCATGTCGTATGAATCCAGCAAACTACAGTGAAAATAGAAACTTGATGTCAAGCTTTACATTAACATTTTTCTAAAACATCAATCGAACTTAATATAATTAAAAATTAAGGGCTAATACTTTTACATTTCTCAGTCTAAAATCTCAAATGAATTCACCAACAATACTATAAATATGTCATGTCAGATTAAAACATCTGATCATAGTAATACCCAAAACACAAAAGTGAAAAACCCGAAAAATTATGCACTAATCGAAATACAAACAATACCATCATATGCCGGAGACCCTGCAACCACATGGGGTAAATCGAAGTTGATTCCTCTGATATGCCCATGCTTCTGTATGATCATATGAAGGCAGAATCCAGAGCTTCCTCCTACATCCACAAGCGTACGGACCCCTTTAAAGCCCTGGTAATTTTTCAAAACTGTCCTCATAAAGGGCATCGAAAGGCTGGCCATGGCGGTCCTCATGAGGTCGTTGGAATSCTCTTCGTCCCCATAGAATTCGTAAGCGGGTTTACCATTGGCCTTTCTGAATGGTTCCTCAGACGGATCCAGCACCGCTGAATGCAGCAGAGGCCATGCGCYCATCAAAGCTTTCTGATGGTGTTGCAATACATAGGACCCGTAGGACAATCCCATCTCGTCTTTCACTAGAGTTTTGCCCACTTCAGTCAGGCTGTAGAGTCTCTCACAGACTCCATTGGACTCTTCTGTAAGGGCCTCTTTGAATACGTTATAACTCGCCAGCATTCGCATTAGTCTCTGGAGATTATCAGCAGAAGAATAAGCATCCGAAGATTGAGTTTGTAACTGTGATGAAATCTGTGAAGCGGAGAGCGGGGTGTTGGCACCATTCTGCCAAATGATGTCTGCCACGTTTAGTTCAACTACTGCGTTGAGAGCCATGGGAACACTCAGCATGTTGGCCAGCTCCATCATGGCCAGTCTTCCCTGCCGCTCATCAGCTTCCATTTTATCTACTGATGAATTCTTCTCCGTGCTCTTGCTGCTGTTGCCCTTATCACCCATTGTCAATCAGGTCACTGTGTGGTTGGAGTCATAATATTGTTTCCAATCATTCGTTAGTTATCACTGGATTTTGATAAATATTAAATGTTCACGATAGTTTGTTCGTCTGTTATCTGTTTCAGAGAACGTTTCATACATTAATTGAATCTTGACTTTAAAAATAGATTATATTCAACAACACATGCTAATGACTTATTACATTCAATGAATCAAAAAACATATTTTTCAACCAATTTAAAATTTAAATTATGTATATTCTTAATATTTGATATTTTTTTTATGGTAAAATATTATTTTTTAAGATAATATTTGGTCATTTTGAAATGGTCATAAATCATATGAATAATGTTAAATGGTCATAAATCATATGAATAATGTTTTATATTCAATGAATCAAAAAACATATTTTTCAACCAATTTAAAATTTAAATTATGTATATTCTTAATATTTGATATTTGATATTTTTTTATGGTAAAATATTATTTTTTAAGATAATATTTGGTCATTTTGAAATGGTCATAAATCATATGAATAATGTTAAATGGTCATAAATCATATGAATAATGTTTTATAGTTAAAGTTTACGATAATGAGAAATGAAAATCTAATTTTAAATAAAAAAAATTATCACATTTAAAAATATTTATATATATTAAAATAAAAATATAAGTTTACTTATTTAGAAATATATGGTCCATATTTTTTTTTTGCTTTTCGTGTATATGTTTTGTACTGTCATGTAATAGACTGTATAGCTTTAGCGTCCCTGTCTACTTTTGGGAAGTAGATATGTAATATGTTTTGAAGAGTCAAGAGAGTTTTGGAAAGCAAGAACTGACGGGTACAGGCACTATTTTTGCCACAGATGTACTGTGGGAATATGTATATTCCTTTTACAGCGAATACAAAAAGCTTATTTTCCTATGAAAAAAATATATAATTTAAAATTTTTAATATCTATAATTTGAATTTTAAATAATATTAAAGTTAAGGTGTTTTTAACAAAATGATTAAATCTCACTTAAATAATATTATTTTTTAATTTTATATTGGGTTATAATGGTTTGTGGAAATTAAATTTGGAAGTGAAGGATAAGAATCATTCCTCCCCCCCGGATGGGGTGCCAAGCGAGCAATCTGGGCACGTGGAGGAGCAGCTCGGGCACGTGGAGGTGCCATCGGGAAGGCCATTAAATGAGGCCCCTCCTCCCGGCTATGGGCAGTTAATACCAGCCCCTGCCTCCGTAAACATTGAATGATGACGGACCTTTTCGCATGCGCACAGGGAACGGCATGCCAGAGCACTAAGCTCTCGGCATTAATGGTCCTCTCCGTGCTGGGATATGTATTACGCAGCTGCGAGGGTTATGGTTATGTCTGTGGTTCTCATGAGAATTCGCCGAAGCCGGCCCAACTTTGCAGAGCAAGGAGCTCCTCCTTTGCGCAAGCCATGCCAAGAATCAGAGGTCGGCCACGACGAGGTGCAGGCTAGTATGCGGCCGAATCCCGACGGAAACGCCATAAGAAATTCGCCCAAGCAATTCGCGTGGCTCGGAGGAAACGCAGGGCCATCGCCACCACAGTTCTCTCGCCACCTCGAACATTTGGGGAGGAAGACCCACCTTTCATGCACTCGCCAACCACTCTCACTTCGGGAGACCCTCCACATCCTTTCATTGCTTTGAGTGAGACCTTCGCGGCCTGCATAGTGGAGGAGGAGATACCAGGCTGCGCAGAGGAGGAAGAGATACCAGACCGCATCACTGGAGAGCAGGAGCACCCGCCAATTGCTATCACTCTGGGCGACCCTCCACAGCCTTCTATCACTCCTAGTGAGACCTACGCGACCTGCATAGTGGAGGAGGAGTTACCAGACTGCGACACCGAAGAACAGGATCACGAGACGTCGCCATGCAGCAAAAATAGAGGACCGGAGTCGAAACGAGAGGAACAGGAGCTGGGAAGGAACATGCGCGCCGCTGCTACACCCCGACCATCTCAAGCTGATCTTCGAAATGCGCAGCCTCGTGGATGATCAGGCTTTCCGCACCATGGGAATCAACCAACGACTAGATATGCTATATGCGGCCTACTCCGAGGCCATTCCTCGACGCCAGTGTCCCACCTGCTCGCAGCCCTTCGTCCTCCCCGGCAATGCAGCAAGTTCGACTAATTAGGTTCTAAATCTCCATAGTTTTAATGTTGTTTCTTTTTATTATGCACCAGCGCTGTCGCTCTCCTGTTCATAGTTTAATTTGCTACTGTCTAGTTTTCTCTACATGGATGAACTCACAGAACAAAATCCCTGGTTTCCCTCGGGCAGGGTGGCGCAACCCTTGCGCCTAATTTTGATCATCACAATGGACAAGCCAACTGTCTTGGTTTCCTCTGTTGGCAGGATAGCTGGCCCATGCATGCTAGCTGTATGTTTTTTGTGACAGTTTAATACAAAGGTCCTACTTTTTATTTAAAAAAAAAAAAAAGAATCATTCCTCCCAAATTAAACCAAATTGACAACTTTAAATAATATTATATTTAAACATTTTCGAATGGGGTGACAGGTGGACAACATACATATTAAGAGCTTAAATGCACATGCCTCCACCCTCTCATCAATATCTCGTAGGATGAGTGGCATTCAAGGTTCATACATGAAGGTGCGATGACATTTCGGCTTTGGTTTAATGGCTCTCTCTGCACAACGGAGTTGGCAGATTGGGATGGGTACGGGGTGCACGAGCTAGGTCCCTTCAACTCCTCTGATGCTTCACCATTTACAGCGGGTAATCAATGGTTCTTGTCATTTGGATTTGGATCGACTCTTGGGTTTTGGCACAGCTTGTGCTTCTCTAGCCATCTTCCTCCCCTATTCGCAAGCTCTGTGCCTGTTAGGCGTCTTGATTGCGTGCTCAGTCATGCCCCG
>SNQJ01S0051040.1:0-19693 GCA_010110895.2 Picea sitchensis
GCGTGCAGTAGTAGGCCTGCCAGTGTTCCAACGCGTGCAGTAGTGGGTTAGGGCGCGTGTCACTTTCCCAAGAGGATTTTTGAAGAGGTTTTCTCAGCAGATGTTTTGGAAATGAAGGGCAATGAGTTGGCCTGATGCCAGGTAAGCATGTATGGTGCAATTTAGGGTTATAACACATAGTCAACAATCGAGGGAAACAATGCCCATTGTTTCTCTACACAAGGATAACTTCTCGGTGTTCATAGAATTTGTCAATGAATTTGCAACATTCTTTGAAGTCTCCACCTTCATCATCAACACCTTCTTGTCTTCAACCATGTCTCTCACAAAGTGATACTGAACATCGATATGCTTTGTCTTTGAATGATAAGTTGGGTTCTTCACTAGGAAGATTGCACTCTAACTGTCACAATCTATCCTTACAACTTGCTGTACCAACCCAATACCTGAACACAATCTCTGTAACCATACTGCTTCCTTTTTTGCATGAGTTCTTGCCATGTATTCAACTTATGTAGTTGAGAGTGCCACTACAAATTGTCTTTTTCTCATCCAACTGATTGCTCCTCCAGACAGGTTAAACAAATACCCACTTGTAGATCTTCTGTGATCCAGATATCCAACCTAGTCTGCATTAACAAATCCATATATTTCCAACACTCTGTCCAATCCTAGTCTTCCTTGGTAGCACAATCCATAAGTAGTAGTGCCACACAAAAACCTGAAAATCTTCTTTACTACTGTGCAATGCTCTTCCCTAGTTTTGACATATACCTGCTCAAAACTCCCACTGCATGTGCAATGTTCGATCTAGTACAAACCATTGCATACATCAAATTTCCAATGACAAGCTAGCATATGGAACGCAAGACATGTCCTCTTCCTCTTCTCATGTCTTGGGACACTGATATGCAAATAACTTTACACCTGCAAGAATAGGAACCCTGACCGATTTACATTCCTACATATACAACCTTTGTTATATTGTCTCGACATATTTCCTCTGATTTAACAAGAGTTTCCTATTTGCTCGATCTCTTTTAATTTCCATGCCCAAAATGAAATTCGCATCGCCAAGATCCTTCATTTCAAATTTAGAGGAAAACTGAGTTTTCACACCCTGGATGATCTCCTTGTTGTTTCCTATCAACAACATATCATCTACATACAAGACCAAATAAATAAGATGATCACCAATTAATTTGAAATATACACAATGATCATCTTTTCTCCTTGTGAAGCCAAGTACCAACATATAAGTATCAAAATTTTGATACCACATCCTTGGTGTTTGTTTTAACCCATACAAAGACTTTTTCAGCCTACATACCACTTCCTTCTTTCCCTTCACTGCAAATCCTTTTGGTTGCTTCATGTAGATTTCTTCTTCTAAATCCCTATGTAGGAATGTTTTCTTCACATCCATCTATTCTACTTCAAAATCAAAAGCAACAACAACAAATAAAATAAATCTAATAGAAGTTAACTTGGCAACGAGAGAACAAATTTCACCAAAGTCAATTCCCTCTACCTGAGAATAACGTTTTGCTACTAACCGAGCTTTGAATTTCTCCACTTTGCCTTCTACATTCAACTTCTTCTTAAACACCCATTTTCTACCAATGGGATTTATTCTAGTTGGCAACTCCATTGGATGCCAAGCCTCAAGGCTGCCATTTCTCCAACCATGGACTTTTTCCATAGTTTTCCATCCTCTGACTTCATTTCCTCCTTAACAGTTCTAGGATCATTATTAGTAATAAACAAAGAAAAATTTGAATAGAAATCAGGTCAAGTATACCTTTATGGTTTCCTTCTTTCTCGAATTGATCTTCTCAATACCGAAGTATTAGGCTCTTCTTCTTCTTCTAATTCTTGTTCTTTTGTAGTTTGATTCATTATCCTTCAATTCAAACTCTATTTTCTCTGGTTCTTTCTCCCTGAGTAGGATTTCCTATTTAATATATTTGATTTATCTAAATACCATATCTCGACTATACACTACCTTCTTAGTTTTCAGGGTCCAAAGTTTATAACCTTTCAAACCATCTTTATAGCCAATAAAGATGCACTTTTTAGCCTTTTTATCTAGCTTACTCTTGTTTTCCTTTGGAACGTGAACATATGAATCACAACCAAATACCTTGAGATGTGTAAGAGAGGGTTTCTTACCAATCCATACCTCATGTGGAGTCTTGTCATTCAGTGCTGATGAGGGTGATAGATTGACCAGGTAACATGTAGTACCCACTACTTCTGCCCATAATTCATGTCCTAACCCAACACAACTGAGCATGCTCCTTGCATTTTCCATCAACATCATGTTCATCCTTTCTGCCACTCTATTCTCTTGAGGTGTGTATGGAGTAGTATTTTTCCTTGATATACTACACTTCTTACATAATTCTTCAAATTCATTTCAGTATAATTCTACACCATTATCTATCCTCAACACCTTAATTCTCTTCTCTGTTTGATTCTCCATAAGAGCCTTAAAATCTTTGAATTTGTCAAAGACTTCAAATTTATTCTTGAGGAAATAAATCCATGTATTCCTCGAGAAGTAATTTATAAATGATACATAGTACACATATTTTCCCAATGACAGAACCGACACAGGTCCAAACACATCATTGTGCACCAACAACTGCAGTATTCCTTCTGCCCTCATAACACCATATGCGAACCTTACATGATTTTTGTTCCCATATAAGAAATGTTCATAGAAAAAAAACCAAAGAGAAATTGGCCATACCTTCAACCATACCTTTACCGTGTGGTACTTGAAGGCCCTTCTTTCCGATATGCCCTAGTCTTTGATAACATAGCATATTCTTTTCTCTAGAGACTATATGATTTTTTTCTTCTTCAACTCCAATCTTAGGAACAACGAAATTGTTGCACCCATCACTAATAGTGCTTACCAATAGCTTATACATAGTTCCAATCTGAGCTCCCTTCAACAAAACCATTTCCCCTCAAACCATCCTGCAGGTTTCTTTCTCAAACACTATTTTTACCACTGCACCATCCATTTTTCTTACAAAAATCAAAATTTTGTCTAAACTTGGGATGTGCAGAAGACCAGGGAGTGTTCTAATACTTCCATCCATGAGCTTCAACTTGATTTTTCCTTTTCCTATGAGTTTGGTTGTTGAGTCATCACCTAGGAAAACTTCACCTCCATCATACCTTTCATACTCACAAAACCATTCCCTATGAGTAGTCATATGAAATGATGCACCTGATTCAACCAACCATGCCTCATGATCTACTTGTGTGCTTGAAGAAGCCAAGTACACATCTCCTCCTTCATTTGTAGAGGTTTTTTCCTTTGTAGAAGGAGCATCATCAACTCCCTTCCCTCTCTCAACACTTTTGGATATACATTGTTTCTTGTAGTTCCCTTCTTTTCGACATCTCCAACATACCTTTACAAATTTTCCAAAAGATTTAGATCTTCCCATAGATTTAGATCTCCCACTTGCAGACTTAGATATATTTCTTTCATGGGATCATCCTCTTACAAATAAGGCATCCGTGCTATGTCCTTCCATGTTTTTTCGCCTCATCTCCTTTGACAACAAGGATGAGGCCACATCATTGAAGCTTAAAGCTGTTGCATTACTTCCTATGGATATAACTAGACTATCCCATGAGTCTTGTGAAGAGAAAAATAAAATGATACACTTATCTTCATAAGAAATATTAATATCAATAGACAATAATTGACTTACCACAATATTGAAGGTGTTCAGATGATCTGTCACCGAGTCTCCATCTTTCATCCTTAGGTTCTACAACTTCTTCAATAGGAATAGTTTGTTTATGAGGGACTTATATTGATACAAAGCCCTAAACATATCCCATTATGCCTGGGTTGTAGCTTCCCTTGAAACATTCAATAATACTTAATCTGAGAGACACAGCCAAATTGTGCTCTTCACCTTCTGATCCAACTTTTCCCAATCTTATGTTGACATTCCTGTAGGTGCAGTGCCTGGATCCACAACGATCCATTGATATTTGTCCACCAACAAATCTTCCATCTTGAGCTTCCACAACTCAAAACTTTCCTCATTAAGTTTCTCGATCTCTATTTTTGAACTGCTCGGCATTTCTTTTCACCACAAGAATCAATACCACAGATATCCCACTATAACAAGGTTTATCACAAACTCGAGCCAAATCCCTGACCATAAAGGTGCCCCCCTGAAGCCAATAACTACTTTGATACCAAATAGAGGAGCTAACACATCGCTAGGCTCCACTTCGAATATCAGGAGTTGGGATATTTTAAACTTCTACGATTAATTATTGCAAATGGATTTTTAATAAAAACATAAAAGATACAATGGCACACACACACACACATTACACAAATATTTTACCCTGGAAACCCAAACTGGGAAAACCAACAACATTTTAGAGCCACACCTCTAATTCTTTATTCATCATGCATCTTCATTGTTGACAATACAATATATATAGGATCCCGTGGCATACAAAACCCCTAATCCATTGACCTAGATTAGTCAGCAACCATAACTCCTTAATCAAAATTAGAAAACCATCGGCCAAAACCATGTGCCAAAAAACCGCTAAAAATGAATGTAAAAACCACCAATTTTTTTTTTTAGGGCTTCGCCCCCCTGTGACCTCCCCGCGTGCTTGACGCAATGCAAACACTAGGTTTGGTCATGCAAATAATATAACACATACCCAACAAGGACCTCTAGGACCAACTAGAGACCCTGCCCATGGATGTCGTCACATTCATTACTAGAGTTGGGAGCAAGGGTTTCAATCCCATGGGAACTAGATCCATACTAGGGTTTTCAATGTTTATATTGTAGTAAGTGCTGAAATGATTATATTTGAATCACCACATATTGAAAATAAAAATAAAAATTTCCCAATCCTGGTTGGTACCATTCTTAAAGGAAATATCTTTTCCTCCCTTGAAAGTGTCCATGTTGGTCCTTTCAAAAAAAATATCAAAGGAGGCCAAGTGCTTAATTATGTAAAAATAAGTTAACCATGAAGTTGTTATTTTCCCCAATTAAGCACTCATCCTCTTTCATACTTTGATGGATATGGTGAAACATTTGCTTGTGCATATACTTCTATTGAACTTCTACATTGGAAAAGGAAGAGAAAGGAATCTCTTTTTCCCAATTAAGACTTTCACATCCCTGATAGTTTCCATGGCTTTGGCCTTCGATTTGCTTCATGTGGAATTTTACATTGGAAGTGGGAGGAAGTTTGCCTTCAAGAGAAGAACCCCATATCAAGGAAGAAGAATTCATAGAACTTGGGGAAGAGGAAGAGAAAGTTATCTATCCCTGATATCTCAAGAATAGACAAGGAGATTCAAACAATTTGTTTCGATTATATAATGTTTGTATGCATCATGATTGTTTGTACATTCATATAAAGGATAACTCATCTCTCGAAAATTTCCACAGTAGGTGACTAATAAATCCCTTTAAAGCATGTTAAATGTACATATGTAGATTTCATTTGAGTTGGGATATCCATCGATTCATTCATTCACACCATTAAACACTATCTCCCTTGGATATCTCATCATGTTGGGATATAATCAATGGAGTCATTCATTCACGCCATCACTCCACTGCCACCCTTAATAATTTATTTTGCATTGTGGATCGAGTCATTTCATCTCATGTCATGCATACATTTGGGAGGGGAATGTGAGTGAGAGTGAGATAATGATGCAATATGAAATATAACACATATGATGGGTCTTTGTATCACTATAAAAAGGGTTGGAATTTGACACATAAAATGCAAGTCATGTTGCATGGCTGTCAAATATACTAATAAATTATATTTCTTGTCATGAAGGAGAAACAAAGAGGGAATTTAAAGACATGTTTGATACAAAATACAAGAATTATATGTGTGATAGGAACTTATTTTTGACAACCGCGAGGAGTGAATTCTAATAGGAATGAAAATAAAATTCATATTTTATGAGCTTCCATATTAGGAGCATCTCAAGATGGTCTATCTACTATCCCCAATACCCATATTCAAAAACATTTCCTCTTCTTTAAGGAAGGATATATCATCAAAGAAAATAAAGCATTGACATCTAGGAGAGGTGTGATGGCTTCAAATACTAAAAATAATATTGGCCGACAAAAAAATGTACTACAACAAAGTTGAGCCTCTATGGAATTTTAAAATAGGGGGTGTCACATGACTTTTGAAAAAATAAGATTTAGCTTTAACAAAAGTAATATTGGATGTGAGAACACCATCTCTATATGGGACTAATAGTAAAAGTTGTTTAATAGTATAAGGTCAATTTTCACACCTAAAATCACATGACCACTTTAACCTTTTAAGGGTATGTGGATTAGACATTACTGTTTATATGCCAAATATATTCGTTGATGAAGTTGTTTTAATTTTTTTTTTTCTGAAGAAATAATCTCACAGGGAAACACAATGGATGTTTCCCCACATTCATGGATGACATCCCTAGTAAACCTATGAATATATACTAGTACACCTAACCTAGAGGGATTCAAACCAGATACCTTCTAGCATCGAACTAGCCAAATTCTCAACAATATTAGTGACAACTAGTTGAGATAACCCCTTGGGCTACACCTGTTTTAATTATGTACAATACTTTAATTTTGAAGTGTTTTGTAGTGAAATTATCCTTTGTTCATGCATGGTTGTGTGAACCATGACTTCCCCTCGACCTATGATGTGCCATATTAAAATTATCTCCATTTGTATGATTGATCACATTGAAATATATTCACATAGATAGACTTCAATGGTGGCATGTAGAAATAATTGAGTTTTTTTGCATGTTGGAGTAGGAGTTGCCCACAAGTTTGATGGCCTTGCGGGTCCATCTTTTGATTCACCTAGTTAACGAGTTTGAAATAGCTAAAGTTGTCACCTATTGTTGGATGTTATTCTTTGGGAGGTACATGAAAAATTTGAAGGGGATTGTTTGCTAAAAGGGAAAAGCCTAAATGGTCTATGGTAGAGGGTTACATTATCCATGAGTAATTCTATTATGATACTAAGTACATTAATTAGGTTGATGACACGTTGATGGGAGATGGTATGTGATGATAATCAAAATTAGAACAAAATAAAAGGAGAGTGGTTGCAATCTAATGGGAAACTGGAAAATGTGTAGTGGTAAGTCATTTTTATTTATTTGCTATTTTGACATCTTGTCTTTACCCAAGATTGAATGGTAAAAAATAGTACATGAACATTACATCTAATATTTTTTCATTCCTTGATAAAAAAATTGATATATGTTGGTTCCCTATTTTACACTTTTGAAGGCACTATGCACAACTAGTCATTGTGCACCTAGTTTTTCTTTGCACACCTAGTTTTGCACCACATGCCCTATATTTGATTTTCACTCTAGCACAATGTATGCAATACCATGTGGAGTCTACATGTGTTAATTTTTCATGTTGTGCATAGCCGTATCTTGTGCATGAATATTTGAAGATTAGAACGTCCATCTGCCATTTAGATCTACAACCGATGACCCACCTCCTTTGATTGAATCATCATTGTCGCTAGTTATTCAATATAAATAATTACATTATGAGGAGCACTAGAAACTCAAGGAAGGCCTTTGGTGCCACATATCCTTCCAACTCATAATTAAGTGACACAATTAAAAATATTGAAACCAATCTTTCAACCTTGACACAAGATATCAACAAAACACTTGCCACTCTTACGTTGTAAAGCCTTAATCATAAGGCTAATCAAGGCTAAGGTTGAAACATTGAAAAATGAGATTAAAGGAATAAGTATCCCAAATTCCCACATTTCATTTTCGCGACCACACCATTCATCCAACATGAGCTTGTTTAATGGTTTTATGCACAAGATGAAAATTGATATACCAAAATTTGGCAGCAATGATGATCAAGAAGGAACAAGATGTATTAATGAAATGGAACACTATCTCAATATATATTAGATGCAATATGAGGAAGATAAATTGATCAGGAATGGACCATCATATAAATTTCCATCTATCTTAGTGCTTTTTGGGTGGAAAATTTGGAGGAATCGACTTGTAGGGCCATTTTAACGACAAGTCAGCAGTAGGTCCCAATTTGCAAAATTGGGATCCAAAACCTTCTAGATCCATTTCGAGAGATCAAATAAAAGTTTTTGGTTCAAAAACCATTGGAATCCCTTGAAAGTTTTCTACACACTGAGACTTTTCCAACGACATGAGAATTACCTCAATTAGAGTTCATATCTGAAAGTTATTCCTCTTGCAAGTCGACTTGCCTTGTTTACCACCATGGTATGAGTGGATTCCACATTAGCCCCCATTACTCAAACATGTGGGGATAGCCATGTGTGGAATTTTAGGAATATTCTATAAGGTCCAAACCTTATTACTAATTGAGGGATGGGGAAGTCAAAACCCTAACCCTAGATGGCTACCGAGCAATGTTAAATACCGAGCCACTAGGAGAAGAGGGGGTTCCATTATTTAGCATTTTATTTGTTCCATAGTTGAGAAAAGCATCTCAGAGTGGTATTTTGAGAGCATAACAGAGGAGGAGAGATTCTGTAGCATCCATACAGGCCCCATTGTCATAGGAAACTCCATAGTGAGTGCCCATTCCTCTGTATTTTCATTTTGATAACATAAGCAAAGAGAGTAGAGTATAGGCTTCACCTTCGAGCTAGGTTTTCTCCCATATTAGGTTTCCCAAGATACATCTTGTGCTCATTTATGTGGATGATGTGTATATTTTCTTGTTATTTTATTTTCACATTTTAGTTGTTTCATTAATTTGAGTATTAACCTAGTGATTATAAATATGAGATGTAAGGAAAATAAATATGTATAATAAAATATTTCAGTATAATACAAGATCTATTGTGATGAACTATTCCAGTGTAATATTTGTGACAATTTACAGATCAAAAAATTAGCCTTACATCGATGCACCTAGAAAGATTAAATTATTACTAGTTCTTATGGTGGAACTGAAAATCCTAGATAGTAGTAAGAGATTAGAATATATTCAAAAATAATTTTTTAAATAATTTTAGGATATATATGAGAAGGGATTCTTCACCAAAATCACTCGGTTGCAACAATGAAAATGGAGGAGGAATATTTCCATGATCTACATATATTGGCCACTCATGTTGAAGACTTATCCGATGAACATCTACTACAAATTTCCATATCAAGATTGAAAGGGAATATAAAGAAGAAACTCAAATTACTAGATATCAAGGATGTATAAGAAGCATGAAAAGAATCCGAACTCATTGAAGAGAAACACATGTCATATCAACAACCCCCTTGTCCCTAATTCAAAAAATATTTTTTCAAGATATATTCCTCCTCACAAAAGGATTTCTCTGTCCGATACAAGGAAGGATGAGAGTTGATGTTTCAAATGTAACACACCCAATTGGATTCTAGGCCATAAATTCAAGGAAAAAAGGTTCTACCTATGTGAATTTAAAAAATAATAGAGATAGCAACAAAGAAGAGGGAGCAATGAATACATCTACTTTTGACACAAAAACTACAATGAGAAATCTAGGAATCAAAAGCCTATTCCAACACTCTCTCTCGTTGAAATGATAGCTATTTCTCAACCCTAGCCTCTTAAAATATTTATCTACATTAATGAAACAAAAGTAATGATGCTTATAGATAGTGGTAGTTCACATAATTTTATAGATACAAGGATAACAAATAAATCAAGTATGTTCATCTACCCTACCTCTAATTTTCAAATCATAATTCTATGGGTCAGAACTACTTCTTGCAATGGCAAATGCCATATGATAGAATTGAATATCACTAACTACCAACTAACATCTCGAATGTATGTCACAATAATAAGGGGAGTAAACATTTTCTTAGGATCCCAATGGTTGGCCATTGTTGGTATGGTGGGGTTAAATCTACAAAAATAATTCCTAATATTTTATGAAAAAGGAAAAAAAATACAAATTTCATGGAATCAACAACCCATCCACCTAAATAGTCTCATCCAATGAAATGAAGAAAATGATATAGAAAGGACCCCAAGCCTATGTTTTACATTGTTATTCAATGGAGGGAACACTCAGTGAAATAAAGTATCCAAGAGGACTTGATAAAATACTTGGGAAATATAATACCTTTTTTTAGCATTAACCTTGAGGCCTTCCTCCAAAATGGCTGAGAGATCATATATGGAACTCATTCCTAGATGAGCTCTAGTTGGGAGAAAATCATATAGGCATTCTCATAAACACAAAACAAAACTGGGCATTTGATTCAAGAATGATTAGACTGTGGTGTAATAACCCAAATCAAGAGTCCGTATTCAACACTAGTCATAGTCATAAGGAAAAAAGGATGGCTCCTACAAACTCTATATCGACTATCATGCATTAAATAAGATTATCATTAAGGATAAGTTCCTCACTCCCTTTGTGGATGAACTATTGGATGGACTTCACAATGCTAAGTATTTTTTCTAAGCTTGATATGAAATCAGCTATTGCCAAATAAGAATATGAGAAGAGGACATTCCCAAGACTATTTTTTGTACCCATGAAGGCCTATATGAATTCCATGTCATGCCTTTTGACATTCCAAGGCACTGGCTACCTTCTAGACAATGATGAACAACTTGTTCCATTAATACTTGAAAAATTTTGTACTTGTATTCTTTGATGATATACTTGTTTATAACAAAAAATGGAGCTTACACCTCAAGCACATAGAGACAACGTTGAAACTATTAAAATAAAATAGGTTTTATGTAAACAAATCAAAGTGTAGTTTTGGTAGAGGAGAAATATAATTTATGGGCAACGTTGTATCAACAAAAGGAGTCAAGGAGGACCCAAAGAAGATTGTGGTGATTATTAATTGGCATACTCCCAAAACTATCATGTCAATACAAGGGTTCTTAGCTCTTACATGTTATTATAGAATATTTAAAAAAAACAATGCAGAGATTGTTGCTCCGCTGACAAATTTGTTGAAAAATGACGCCTTTAGATGGAATGATGTAGTAGAATCTTGTTTTAAGATGATGAAAACCTTAATGACTTCCACTCCTATTTTGGTTTCCCTAGACTTCACAAAAACTTTTGTGCTCAAATGTGATGCTTCAAGGATATGAGTAGGAGTGGTGCTTATGCAAGAAAATCACCCCATTGCCTTTGAAAGTCAAATATTAAACCTTGAAGAGTAAGGAAAATTTACGTATGACAACGAAATGTTGGCAATCATTCGTGCCTTGGTAAAATGGAAAAAATATCTACTGGAGAAATTGTATTTATGGGCCATGCTATATCAACAAAAGGAGAGACCTAATCAATGTTGTGGTGATTATCAATTGACATACTCCCAACACTATCATGTCAACACAAGGGTTCTTATCTCTTACAGGTTATAAAAATAGAAGTTTTGTAAAAAAATATGTAGAGATTGTTGCTCTGCTAACAACGTTGTTGACAAAAGATACCTTTAGATGGAACGACACAATAGAAACTTGTTTTAAGACGATGAAAACCTTTATGACTTCCACTCCTATTTTGGTTTGCCTAAACTTTACAAAACATTTTGTGCTTGAATGTGATGCTTCAAGGAAATCAATGATGCATCGAGCTCAAAATTTACATGGGAGAAGATATAATCCAGTATAAGGAAATATATATTTACCGAACACTTCCAAATTCAAAATCCAAGTCTTAAAAGAGAACCATAATTTCCCATTTGCAGGCCGTTTTGGATTTTTCAAAACATACTACAATATCGAACAATCCTTCTTTTGAAAAGGAATGAAGACTAGTAGTAAAAAATATGTGGTTGAATGTGACACCTATCAGTGCCAAAAGTTTGAATCATTGCACCTATGGGTCTCCCTCAACCCCTTCATATACCATATCAGAAATGGACTTAAGTGTCTATGGATTTTATCATTGGTATCCCTACCTCAAAGGGGGAGGATAAGATATTTGTAATCATAGTCCAACTAACCAAATATGTCCAATTAACCAAATATTCTCACTTCATTGCCATATCATCTAGGGATAAATCTAGTCAAATAACTGATAGTTATGTGAAAAATATTAATAGACTTCAAGTCTTTCCCAAAGTTATCATTGGCGATAGGGACCCCAAATGTACCGACAAATTTTGGAAGGATTTGTTCCACCAAGTAGGGACCACTAACCATGATCATTTCATACCACCCCTAGATAGATGGACAAATTTAAGTGGTGAATAAATGCGTTGAAGGATACCTAATAAATTTTGTGATTGATAGGCAATCACAATGGCACAATTGGAAACATATTGTAGAATGGTGGTATAAAATCACTTATCACACATTGAAAATATGACTCCCTTTGAAGCTTTATATGGATATCCACCATTGTCAATAAAAGAGTATGTTGTCACCAATTTCAAAGGACCTGCTACAAAAACTACCTAGATACTTCAAATGAAATCCTTCATATCCTCAAGACTCATCTTAGGAAAGCAAGCAACCAAATCAAGCAATACATTGATTTCAAGAGAATTGGTCATGAATTTAAAGTAAGAGATTGGGTGCTCATCTGACTCCAACCATACAAGTAAACTTTCTAAAAAATTACAAAACCATAAACTTATGCCCAAGTTTTATGGTCCTTAGCAAATTTGGAAGAGAGTAGGCCAAGTAGTTTATGCTTTAGATATACCAAACAAGGGAGGGTTATGCATTGTTTTACTGTTTCATGTTTGAAGAAAAAATTTGGTCCTACAACTTCTACACGAACAAAACTGCCCCCTTTGGTTGAAGAAGGGAGACTAGTATTGAAGCTCGAAGGTATCTTTAAAGCCAAAACCAAAGTCCTTCATTCAAGAGATGTCAACAAATACCTTGTTAAAAGGAGGAAACTTTTAGAAGATGAATCTACATGGGAAAGTGAAGAATTTAGTTTGAGGCATTCATCTTTACCCATGCATCGAGGAGAAAGATTTTTAAGAGGGGATGACTTGGAGTATGCCTAAAGTAGGCTAGTGTTTATTTATAGGAGAATAGTTTATAGGTCATTATAATACACCAATTGTATGAAGAGCTAAGACTTTTCAACACTATTTGTATATAATGTTGTGCCATGCATCATTGTAAGAGGTCAAGGATTAAATAATAAAATATATTTTTATAAAGGTTGCCTCCATGCACACTGAAAAACATGAATGTAAAATAGAATTAGAATGAATACTTATCCATGAGTTAGAAGGCTATGCTGTAGGAAGTTACAATTATCTTGTAAATGATTGTAATTGATCTAGAGTGTATATAAATGAATGTAAATGATAGGATGAGGGTTAGATAGTTGGTTATTTGTCTCTTGTATTGAAATATTAGTATCAAAGATTGTATGGAGGATGCAAAGATGAAGGTTAAAATCCCTTGATTATTGTATGGGATTATAAGGAATTTTGTATGGACCTATCTTATGGACTAAATAGAAAGGATTGTGTGATGGTTCCCCACCTAACATTTCTATGTTATGTGTATTGATTTGAATGTATGATGAATGTATTACATTAAATATTCTACTTTTTTTATCACTTAAATGTGTTCTTATAATTTTCATTAGTGTCTTGGTTGAGACCTTATCATTGTTAGGATATTGACACTACAAGGAGAATATCTTCTAGTGGAGTTTTTTGTGGAGGTTTTTAGTGTTACAAAATTTGGAAATTTTTTTAGAAAAACCTTCGCTACAACCTCCTCTATTGGATGCAGAGGTTTTAGAGGAGGTTTTAACAGATGTTCCATATAACTAAATTTTTTTGGGTGGACGGAGGTTGTAGCAGATGTTTTTTTTTTGGTGCTTTAATTGTCAAAACGCGCCAGTGCGCCACTAAATAAAACGCCCCGGTGCATACCTAAACATCAAACACACTGGAACGACATTACATAAACTGCCTCACAACACACATAAAACCAAAAAAATGCACCGACACACCATTACATAAATTCCTAGTTTGTACATAAAACAAAAACGCACCAAGGTACCATTGCATGAAATGCCCCGGTGCGTACATAAGACAAAAACACATTGGTTCTCCATACATTATTGACCCGATGCTTATTCCCATTTTGTTGTAAGCATTTCAAGTGCGCTTGTACTTTATGTTCATCCCGATGCTTGTATAATTCATACGTTCAGGTGCCTATATTACATATAACACACCATCGTGTTTATCTTATTAAACACACCGATACGTTTAAGTTTTCTAAAGAACTGGTGTTGTTATTATGTTTAAAAAACTGATGCATATTTATCACATGCCCACCGTAAAATTTTAAAATGATATATATTATCACACATTTTATGCACCGATACTTCCGTATAATTAATATGCATTGGTGCTTCGATATGAATAATATGAACCGGTGTGTATAACCCATTAAAAAACACCGATTTCTATATTATTTCGGGCACCATTTTGTGAGTTCATAAGAATGCACCGATATGTATATATTTTAATTAATATTTTTTTTTACAAATATTTTTTATAATAATATTATTTTGTATATTTATGTTATTGCATTTTGATATAATGATTGCATTAATGCCTCATCCAATAGATTACACCTATGTTATTTGCAACAATGTAAATCATTCACATATTAATTAATCAACAACGCAACATTTTACAACATTTGACAATGCAATAAAATAACAAACCCATTTTATTATATATGAGTAAGAGACCCAGGGTCATACAAAATAGACAATGTAAAGGTCCACAATAATAAAAAAGGAACCAATATGTAATTGTTAGAGTTATTGGTAACATTTCCTTATGCAATTTGGACATTATGTCCACTACATTAAGCAAAATCCCTGATTTTTACCAAACAATATTACAAAATATACAACTTGTAGTAACGCTCAAATATATTGATTGTCATTCATCACTTGAATCGCTGTCATTGCTTGAGCTGTGTACATCCCTAATTTCTTGATCAATTGTAGGAGATATTGCACTTTGGTTATTTAAACAAATGTTTTATATCTCAACTTCTTTTTGACGTTCCAACTGCGCATGTTCCATCTATAAACATAGAAATAAAGTGTAATAATTAAATCTACATTTATAATATAGTAGAATATACATGATTGTGTAAATAAAAAATCATACCATAGTAACAAGTGATTCATAAACCATACACACGCTTTCAAATCTTTGCCTCATGCCGTGTAACAAAAGATCTTATGTTGGCTCCTCTCCATACTTTGTTTCCTGTATGTTTAATACGCCATGACAAATCATAGTCGATATAATTAATATAAAAGGTTTCTTATTGTTCCATTAATTATAAAACAATATGGGAAGTTAAACAACATAGCTACTTACAAATTGTTCAATTAAACCTTGATACTTCAACATATACTCACAACGCTTAGTTATCCCAATGTTGATCAATTGTTCGGTTGGCTCTTGTTTGTATGCTAGCACCTATTAGAAGACATCCATGGATCCATGTAAATTAATTATTTAAATATAAAGATCACAACAAATATGAAAACTTAAGTAATGTCGAAAACGTAAGTACTCACAAATTTGCGATCAACCCTTTTTTCCCTTGTTTTCTTGTGTTATGTGCTAATTGGGTTCCATTTTGTTTTCTTTTCTGCAACAAAACAATTGAAAATTATTATTTAATATGATAAATAAATTTGATGTTCATAAAAGAATAAATGAATGATCACATACCTCTGATGCACGTTGTTGTTGGGATGCATCCTCCTGTGATGCAACTATGTTCATTTCTTTTACCATATCCTTGCACACTCTTTTCAAAATCCCTATCAACATGTATTCGATTCCACCTCGTTTATTGCTTGGAATTTTCATAATCTTCCTAAAAAACGGAAAAGAACAATAAGTTTTTCTTAATTGGACATGAAAGTAAATATAAAAAAACAAATTAATTTGGTAATTATTGGAACATATTATAGAAAAACATGTTTAGCAATTATACCTTTTATATGATTCATTTTTGTTATTGTAAGTTTTTTCTATTGCAAGTCTCATAGGTCTCATTGACCATGGCTCTAGAAACATTTCTTGTAGAGTATGTATAACCTGATTCTTAGAGTCACTAGATCGATTTTTGTAATGTAAGTGGAAATTACATTTATACGTTCTTTCCACTATATCCTTCAAAGCTCTATAAAACAATTTTCCCCTCTCATTGACTTCAAGCACCACTCAAGATGAACTGTTGACCAAGCCATCATCATCATTTACATCCTTAATGATTTTTGTTCTCTTAGCACGAGATTCCATTCCCTCGCTATAGATCCCTGCATAACATTAAAAAAATGTGAAATCGAGTGTTCAAAACTTGTTAGCGATTAATGTTAAGAAATTTATTTTTAGTAAAAGTCAAAGAAAAACTTAATGTTGATTACCTTTTGATCTTTTGATCCACCTGTTTCCTCTCTTTGCAACATTTCCATAAATATTTTACGCTCTTTTGCACTAAGATTGCGGAAAATCTTATCGAGTTTCTTCAAGTTTTTGCTCTGCATGACACACATTAACTAATACACATCATTAATTTAAACTTACAAATATTTCAAATATATTTACATTTTAATAAAACTTAAAGAACTTGCTTCCCTCTCTTTTTGGGATGAGCTACCATTGTGCTCACTGGAATAAGATGTTTTCTTTGAACTTCTATCAACCATCTTGTATAAATTTTTTTAGGAATCATCAGAAATAGAAATTATGATTTTTTTTATACAATCTAGTATTTTGATGAACTTCATTAAATAGAACGCATCAGAGCATCAAATATATACATGCACCAAGGCGTCAAACATATACTTGCACCAATTCGTACTATTAGTCATTGTGCGCCGCTAACCTGTAGGCATATGATACAAAATAAATACTATTTATGTTTTTGACCAATCAATGTTTTTCACAGATATATGGACCCCAGTGCACTTTTCTATACAATGAGCACCAGGTCGCTACCTCTGTACAATGCGCACCGGGGTGATTTTATTGTATAGTGTGCACCGAGTACCACAAATTAAAAAATAAATTGTTGACAACGACATGATTGACATGGTTTGGGATCTGGTGCAATGAGTAGTACCATTGTAATGAATACCAACGCCCCATATGCAACTAAATAAACCCTATAAAAATCTATTGCTTAAAAATACAAACCCTATAAAACTATTTTGCTTAAAAAAAGAGGGGAACAAGAAAAAACAACAAGAAAGCTATGACTTCCAATACCAAAGGTAACTATGAAACCCTTATATTTTTTTTAACATGCATTGAAAACAGTTTGAATCAAATAGGGAGAAATTGAAATGATGAGTAGAATGAAATCACATACCTGAAGTTTCTTCTCTGTAGATTTGTATGTGCCCTACGGATCCCTTCCAATTTTGGCTCTTCAAAAAATCCAGCCACTCCAAAGTCTTTTGTGGTAAATCTCTCTTCCACAAATCTTCCCTCTAAATTCTACCAAAAAAATGAAATAATGAATAGTGTTTTAATTTATAAACAAATATGTTTTGAAAAATGAAATTCCCTCTCTTTTTTCAGTGTGTTTTTTCAATTTTTATGTAAAAACACTTATTAAACTATATGTTTAAAAAAATAAATTTGTCATCAAATCGGTGCACCTCACCGATTCGTATGTACCAATGTGTATATAGTAAACAACACACCGATACCAATTTTATCAAAAAAATAGAAATGCAAACCCCCTCTATTAAAATTTATGGATATTTTGGTTTGCAAAGGTTTTAATGGATGCAACGATTCGATGCATTTCATAGTTGGTTGCATCAATGCGATATATATATATATATATATATATATATATATATATGCGTTATAAAATAAACAAAAGCACTAATAAAATTTAATATCAGATTCATGCACGTATTGACAATGGTTTCGACTCAAATGTAGGGAAAAGAAGGTTATAATATCAAATGACAAATACTTAAGATTCTAGCTCATTCCATATCATTGCAAGTTTGTCAACTTCTCCCAGACTGTTTGAAATAAGTCTAGATTTTATTTACAATTCATTTATATGATTGAATTTATGTCATTTATACATGTGCATTCGAATAATAGTTCATTGAATTTTGTAGGATCATAAATTGGGATTGAATTTGGATGAGGAAGATATTCCACCAGTGCAAAAATGCTACAAGATATTATCAGAAGAAAGATATTGTAGGAAAATGTTTTATGAAAATGGATAGTTTCTTTACCCTACCAATTGTAACATGCCATCTTCCAGTAAACTGCAGCCTGGGTCAACAATATTACACCATGAATTGGATCTCTTTTATGACATGCTAGTGGTATGTGGTTGTTCAAAATGTAAAGGTTTGAAGAAGAGCCCTCGATGTGTCACATTGTCTCATTATATTAATGATCAACTACCCAAAGTTGATGGTTTAATATCTCCCACTGCGGTCAATAATCCAATAGGTGATATATAAAAGACACGTAGGAACACTTCCATATGCTCTTTTTTTGAAAATTTGGAAGCCAGATCAACTACGTTTCATCCTAAATTGGACAACCCGTCTCCTTCTATTGATTCAACAAAGAGTTCTTAAAGTGAACCAAAGTATGATATCAATACTATCCAAAATATCACTACTAGGAGATCAAAAAAGTTGTATGAGCTAAGAGAAAAAATGTCCAAGTTCACACCAAAGTTTGTTCAATTGTTGGAAGGTAGTGGTGACTTCCCTCTTCTTATCCATCTACAAAGTAAATACCAAACCTATTACAACTGATCTTTGTATGGCACTTGGCCGTCGTCCATGCCCGTGCTTGATGTTGGAACCAAATTCTCTTTTTGTTGTAATAGTTATATGATTTCCAAGTCTAAAATAAATGTTGCAAATATTCAATTGTTTATCGTTTCACATGTATTTGTTCCTCCCAAACAATCAATGACACTTATGCCATTTTGTGGTCCTCTTTATAGTTGGTCGATTACTTGAATATTGTCAAATACAAATATAGCATTTCCATGTATAGTATGTGCATGAATGGATATGCTTATGGAAACTTTAATAGGAAAAACCTATTATATATCGACGGTCATCCACGAACTCATGGGAACATTGCAGGGTTCATAAATAGTCGCAGGGCCTCATTAATTAGTGCAAATTGTTCCTTTGAGGAACACTCCAATGAAAAAGAGTTCTTTATGAAAAGGAAGGTGTTGACACTCAGAACTGAAATGGGTTGCAACAAATCAATCCCGAGGCAACCTTGAACCACTTTGGATTGGAAGCTGCCCCTTCCAACCGGAGAGGGATCTCTTGAACAATGTCACAATATGAAATTAAGTAAGCGTGAAAAAGGTGGGCAGATTTATGGGTAAACGATGGTCTTGGATTTTTGGAGTTTGGGGGTTAAACTAGGGAAATGGTCCATTGGGCATGGAGTCAAATGAAAACCAAAGAAAGGGGATAATAGCAACGATTAAATAACTTGCGGAAAGTGAGGCAAAGTAAGTCTATCTTTCAGCGCTTTGATTGTCATGATGCGGTAGCGGAAAGAAAAAGGAAAGGCCGATGTAGCAGAGAATATATGCAGAATTTC
>SNQJ01S0051040.1:19703-48232 GCA_010110895.2 Picea sitchensis
TCAACGCTTTGATAAATCATGATGCGGTAGTGGAAAGAAAAAGGAAAGGCCAATGTAGCAGAGGATATATGCAGAATTCTAGAAGTGTAGGCTGGTCTTACACCCGCTGATAGCTGGTGCAGAGGAAAGACATCAAACAATTATAGAAAACCATAATCCATTCGTTATAGTAGTGGTCGTACTAAAGTATAACGAAGCACATCAGTTAGAAGAAAATGAAATGAACACAGTGGTGACGGAATAAGGAAGAAATAACATTATGAAAATCATAACACATCAACTGTGAGTAAGGAGCATATCAAATAAATTCCAAACAGATTTAACACAACTGAAGAAGAGGAAAACATGCTGAAAGAAATCGACCGTGATGAATCTCATAGTCACAAGGAAAAAATCATCATTATTACTCCATTAATGGCTTACAAAATAACTCAGCAATACAATGGAACCCCTCTTCACAGAGGTTTTTCCCTCAGCGCTGTACTCATGCACCCCCCTCCTAATGTTACATACATCATTCTTTTAAAAAGAAAAATAAAACTCTTTGTGTTCTGGGAATCTGAAACGGTTCGTCTTCATGGCATTCTGCAACTGCCAGGCACATCTGCCAGCTCCTGGAACTATTACTAATCGTTTGACAACTCGGCATTCCTTCTTTGACACTTGGAAGCTGCGGTTTTGCTTTTCAATATCAGAATCCACCAACTTTCTGTTAACAAGCTAGCAAGATGCCTTCAATGTAGTAATATAATCGGGTCAAGTTTATTGAAATGATGATTGGATTTCCTCGAGGGTTCTCCCTTTAGTTTCAGGCACCCATAGTGCAACAAATACAACTGTAAAAGCAACAACAAGAGAATAAATCCAAAAAGTCCCTGAAGTGCTCCACTCTAGAAGTAAATTGACTGTCATGGTCACCGCAAAAGATGACAACCAGTTTATCAAAGTCGCAATACTACCACCAACATCCTTTACATTAACAGGAAGGATCTCTGACATAATAATCCATGGAATGGCTCCTATACCACGAGAAAAAGGCAACTATGTAAACCAATACACCAGTTAAGGCCAAAATACTGTAGGTTGTTTCATGAGAAGCTCCCGGAACATGGTTCTCCAAGAAGAATGCAAGACCAAAAAGAAAAAGGCAGATAGCCATTCCCCCAGATGAGATCATGAGGAGGAAACGTCTTCCAGCTTTGTCTATCAACCATGCAGTGAAAGCAGTCATGACAACCTGAATAGCACCAAGTCCAAGAGTTGCAACTTTGCTCGATGAAACTCCAGCAGATTTGAAAATGTAGGTTCCATAGAACATAATAGCATTGATTCCACTCAACTGCTGCAGTAAAATCAAACCGATGCCAATAGTCAGAGGGAGTGCATATCTTCTCTCAATAAGGTTAGACATTCTGATTCTGCTTTGCTGCTGATTTGCCTCCACCGCAGTCTTAATTTCAGCTTCTTCAACTGAAATGTCAGTATTAGGGCCACGAAGAGTCCGTGATGAATGCTTCAAAATCTGTTTCCTTGCCTATTTTAGCCATCCATCTTGGAGATTCTGGGATAACGGAGAGACCAATAATCAACAGAACACTGGGAACTACTCCTATAATTACCAGAAACCTCCATGAAACAAACAACCTAAATAAATACGCCAACATTATACCAATAGTAATCGAAAGTTGATTTACAGTACCAAGAGCTCCCCGCAAGTGCTTCGGAGCTATCTCAGCTATATATACCGGTACTGTGAACGATATGACTCCCATTGCAAAGCCTGTCAACAATCTACCCACATACAATAATGAAGCATTCTTTGCAAAGGCAATGGCAAGCCACCCTACAATACTTGGGACTGCTGCCACTACGAGTGCCCCTTTTCGCCCAATGCAATCAACAATCTTTCCACTGGCTATCGCTCCAACCATTGCACCAACATTGGATAGTGAACCGAATAAAGAGTACTGCGAGACTGTCAGGCTGAGATCACTTATGATGCCATCCTGAACAGGTGTAGAATATCCAATCTTGTTGATAATAAGACCGACATGTTTAACCAAGAGCAACAATGTTTCGCCCGATGCATAAGACAATACAGGAACCAAAGCTGGCACTGTTTCAAAATCAAGCTTGTCCTGAGATTCTGCTATAGTAAGCACCATGAGTAGAATCATTGGTTGCATGACTACATTACGAAGTTCTGTACCGTAGCACACGAGCATCAAATTCTTTCCACATCCCTGACGAAGCTTTCAGAAACTCGGACTTCTGCATGTTATCTCTCTCAAGCATATGATCGAGGAAGCGAAGAGCGCGTAATCTTGTATCATCCCGAAAGAATGGAGAACTTGTATACATCCGAGCATTGTTGTTACATTCGAGAAGGGGTCTCTGAGCAAGCAAATAGTAAGCAAGGCATCCAATACTAAATATATCAGATGCACAACTAACAGTTGGCATCTTACTCCTGGCCAGTTCTTCTACGGCAAGAAAAATGCCATCTGTCAAAGAGATTTTTTGCATTTACATACTCCCTAGCAGTGAAATATTCTCGGTCCATCTCTCTACCGATACAGTAAACCATTCTACTAGATTCAACCAGTTGATATTGTTCACCTCCAAGAAAATCGAAAGGTATCCCTTCTGTGGATTCGGAGTCGGGGTTCCGTGTAGCAATCTGTTGCAGTCTCTCGGCAGAGGGGGTCGAATAATGAAACAACACGTTTCTAATGGTAGGTATTCTTTTCCCATTTGTCTGGGCATTTCTAGCGTGTAAAAAAAACGTCTCTCTGCCTTCTTAGGACGATTCTCTGCCTCTTCCAATCTGACCCATGATCTGATCCTCTGGTTATTCCCTAACCTCGTTTCTGACCTCTTTTCTGCCAGTCTGGACAAAGTTTTTAGAGTAACGACTCTTGGCTTTCTTCAACGCGCATAGATCTCTAATAAAAACCCTAATTTGCCTCACGTCCACATGAAAACCTTAATGCCTGCGACCCACGAGGCATTGCATTCGAGCGACTGACGTGAAGAAGCCATTTCCCAAGAAATTTCATGGCATCATTTGGATTCACGAATCTCATTCAGGGACTGGATAGGATGGTGTACAAATGTGTTGCGAAATCTTTGCCATGCAAGATCACGATTTTGGTGTCGAGAGATATGGTCCAATTCAAAGTTTAAAAACGTATTTCGGAGTCCCAACTAATTAATTTTTCCACCTGATAATACCATTCATGCCTGTCAACAGTGACAATAATAGACGTACTTGGGTGGCCATCTTCCTGTGTCACAAACTCCAGCGGAACGCGTTCTCCACCTAGGTAACTTGGAGAAAACAGATATAAAACCTCCAACTCCAAGGATTGTGTTACAGACTCACCATTCACACGAACAAGTATATCCTCGAGCTCTAAATGTATATGTCAGCAGGTCCTTCAGGCACCACGGATTTTATGACAAGAATTCCCATCTCGGCAGGAAAAGCTTGTCTTAGAAACTGTTTAATGCGCCGCCGACAGAGGGGACGATCTGATAAGTGTGATGAGCAGTACATATGACCATACGGACCAAAGAATGCATTATATTCATGTTCCAATGATGTTTCCTTCCATCAATATAACATGCACACTCATCTGCATTTGCCCTTAGAGTTGAATAGTAGTTCCAACCATCTCTACTTTTATTTTTATGGGTATCGCGGTAGTCCAACTATCACTGTTTTCAAAGGCCAACAACATTTTTTGCTAAACAAAAAAAAAGGCTTCAAGTAGCCTTCACATCGCCTCAAGTAGCCTTGCTTTCAAGTAGCCTTCGCATCGCCTCAAGTAGCCTTCGCATCGCCTCAAGTAGCCTTCCTTTCAAGTAGCCTTCGCATCGCCTCAAGTAGCCTTCGCATTGCCTCAAGTAGCCTTCGCATCGCCTCAAGTCGCCTTCCCTTTTATCTTGAGCTTGAGTTTTGAGCTTGAGCTTTCGCTTGAGCTTTGAGCTTTCCAGCCTTAGCTTTTCAGTTTCCCTGTGTCCCTCAGTCTCAGTAAAGGGGGTTTGCCGCGTCCCTCTCTTGGGGGACGCTCTTTCCGGTATTTGAAATAAATCAATATGAAAATATGAAAATTTTTGTTCTCTACATAGATCCCCCCAGCATGTTCGCACACATTGATACACATATTAATAAATCGCTTTCAGAAACTATTTATAGGTCTAAACCCTACCATGAGGGTAAAACACTTGTATTGTGTGATAAACATGTTCATACATGGGTCTTTGTAGACAATGAAATAATGAGTTGGTTCCTCAATAATGAGTTCTAGAATGAGGTAGGTATTGTCTCTTGACAGAGAGACACACAGATGCATGGATCTGTACCTTTAGTAGCTACTATGGGAGATACGAAAGCTGGTTGCTTTTTATCTTTTCCTAATTATATTAACGCTGGCCTTGTACTAAGGCGAAATCAATCCATTTGATTAATGATTGATTAGAGGGAGCGGTTGTTTCTCCTTCTCTTTAGTTTACCATCTAAAGTCGCCTATAGAGCCCCTTTTGGGCTCATCGAAAGACGTAATCTAATAGGAAAGATACCTGCCCGGGCTAGAATTCCTGGTTCGAACCCAAGTGTCTTCATTTCATATATTATATATGTAATTACACTATTTCAGAATATCTCCTTTACCTTATGTCAGGTAAGACCTCCATTGAAGTCTAGGCTGACTCGAAGACCAATATGATCGAAGTATAGGTTGACTCGAAGATGAATATGAGGCAGAGATGTGATCCTCTTCCTATGGTCGAGTGAGCTTACGCTTCCTCGGGGTGTCCTACTTTCCATAAAGAAAGAAATTCTGAGCTAGCTTACCTAGGGTTGTCCCCCTTTAGGAAGGCTTGTCCTCTATAAATAAATAAAGTAAGTGAAAGAGAGAGAGACGCGTGTTGTATGTTTTCCCAAGGTTTGACCTTGTATAAGTTGGTTAGGCTAAGATCTCCTCGGCTTCTCCTCAGCTTGACCTTGAATCTTTGTCTTCTCCTCTGAACTAGGTTACCTCGGGTTGTCCCCCTTTAGGAAGGCTTGTCCTTTCCTTTTGAAAAAGTATTACCTCTGAGCTAGGTTACCTCGGGCTTCCTCGACAAGATCTTAACTCTGAACTAGGTTACCTCGGGTTGTCCCCCTTTAGGAAGGCTTGTCCTTTCCTTTTGAAAAAGTCTGACCTCTGAGCTAGGTTACCTCAGGATTCCTCGACAAGCTCTTAACTCTGAACTAGCTTACCTCGGGCTTCCCGACAAGCAATGCTTACATTCCCTCCAAATCTTTATCTCTCTAAGAATTGAAGATTCTCTTTGGATTTCTCCTTGGGCAATGAGGCAAGCATGGCGTCAAGCTAGGCGAAGGCAATGAGCCAAGCAAGGGTGCAAGGCACCCAGCAAGGCGCAAGGCGCCTAGGCAACAGAGTAAAGTGAAGAATATATAAGTTTCAATAGGTGCCAACGCATATGGAAACCAAAACCAATGTACACAAACGGATATACACAAAGGCGAATGACACAATATTTTCTTCTGGGACAAATGGTTAGAGGTTATGTAAAAAATGGTTTCTGCGGCAAAGCGCTGAGGATGTGCTATGAAATGCAATGCGAAGGCATAGAGACGGACAACTTGGTATTTATTTCTGTAATCAATGCATGTGGCATCCTATCAGATTTGCAAGCAGGCAGGAAGATTCATGAAGATGTGATCGAAAGGGGAGTGGGAAAACATGCTAGGCACTAACTACTTTTGGTGAATCTAAACCTTTCATAATCTTGTTTCCAGATGAAGTGCTACCATATAAGACTTGAGTTCTTTCTCCCAGCACCTCTTCTTGCTCAACAATAACCCACTCTCTGCTTGATAAATTGTAGTCGACCACAACATTAGGCATCACAGGCAAGGATATAACAAGCCGTACAACATTCCTAAGAATGAGTACCATATGCTTATCCAAAAACACAACATCCTCAATCCTCGTATCTGTGTCATCAATAAAGACATTCTCTGATCGGTGCATAACCAACCCTTCACATCGTTGTTCAATTTATTGACATCTATGCAGATCGGCATGGTGCAGGCATGGACAAGCTGTGTGAAAAGAGCATTTACAGCATTCGAAGGCTTCATGCTTCAATATTTTTGAATATTGTCTCCATAACTTGAGGAATAATTCCTATTTCACCACCATCACCATAACCAGTGCCCATGGTATATGTCTTACCAGAACTAGTCTGTCCATATGCAAGAACCGTAGCATTGTAGCCATGGAACAAACCATCAACAAGTGGAACAACACATTCTTCAAAAATGGCTGTTGAAGGAGACCCAATGCTACAATATACATGATCAAATGTAAATGAATGATAACCAATTTGTACCTTAGGCAGCACAATCAATTTTGATATCTGTTACAACAGAAGGCATCCATATTTGTTGTTGTGCACACAATACATAGTTTGTCTCCCGACGATGAGTTGTTAATAAAATATGACTTTCATAGACCACCAACCACTCGTCAAAAATGCCTTGCATTGGGTCTACCTCTAGACGTCCCCTTAGGGCGTAAGAAAAATATGATTGAGTATTGTATTTTCAATGAAACTAATGTAAATGTATTTCTTAATTCGAGATTTGTTTTATAAAGTGGTTGGTTGCATGTTACAATCATTATATCAAAGATGGGGTCTAAGCTCCCTATAACTTCTACACATGGACTTTTGTTTATTTTATTTATTGAGTTTTCTTAATAATTTTTATAGTTTTAAATATTAATATAAAATTAATTTAATTTAATATTCTTTTAACCTTAACAAATTAATTAATTTCTTCACTAAAAAATCAAATACTTACATTTCCTTATGAGGAGATTCATAATTAGAAAAATCGATGATAACACCTATATTTCAGTTGAGGGCCAAATATCCCATTTAGATGGGTCATGCGGTGGTTTTCCAACCTTTTTCATTGCCCATGAGCCATAGAAGCTTCTTTTAGAATCTAATTCCCTCGTTTTCCTTCTCCTACAATGGTCAATTCTCTGAGAGCCACGCCTCATTTGAAAAACCTCCTAAGAGTTCCTGGGAGCTTCATTTAGGGTCCCAAGTCCTTTAACTTCCTACCCATACCATGATAAAGTCCCCCAAATCTCCCTTGAGTGAAAACCTTTGAATGGCATTCATCTCTTACTCAAAGGCCCAAAATCCTATTTATAGCGCTTAAGTGGTGGTTCAAGGCCTTGTTCCTAGCCCATAAGATTTAAAAGGTTCACATAGGGAATAAGCTCCTTGTTTTCCTAACTGGACCATGGTTAAGGGTTTCAGATCCATACCTGGTCCACAAAACCTCCATGATGGCACTAGTATCCCACTCAAAGACCATATATTCCCTCTATACGGCATATATGGCAGTTCAAGGTTTGATTAGGGAGTAAAAGGTTCATAGAGAAGCATTTTTAAGGGAGTAATCCCATTATTAAACGTGGCTTTAATTCAAAATGGCTGCATAACAAAGTACAACCTTCAAAAGTGTATCCTATTTGTCAAAAGATTATTTTTTTTATTCTTTTAAAAAACAAAAAAACATCTATATAGACACAATAAAAGTGCATAACAACAAAGTTGTAGATCACTTCAAGATCTTTGCAATTATATAAAGAGCAATAAAAATGGATGTTGGGAAAAAACATTGTGAGAAAATTGCAAATATTCTTTTTCCTGTCAAAAGATTCATTTTTATATTATTTTGAAAACAAAAGAATAAATATCAAGAAACATAGAAACTTAATAACATAAAAGTTGTATATCTCTTCAAGATCTTTCCAAGTATGTAAATAATGCCAAAAATGGATGTTGGGATAAAATATTATAGACAAATTACTAAATTACCCTTGACACATCGTAGGGATGAAAATTTCTTACACATTATTTTTAACAAATATATATATATATATATATATATGTTAAAAATAATGTGTTCCCATTATTAATGCATGCACATTTCTAAAGTGCATGAATATTTATTTTAATTCTTATTCGACAAACTTCAAAGTAGTTTGGATGGCAGTTCAAAAGGCATTAAGGGTATTTGAAAAGGAACTTGTGCACATTTTGAATAACATGTACATTTTCATGCGAAAGCATGTTCCTAAATTTCAAATTTCCAATCTTTTAACCATCAACTTCATGCAGGATCCCTTTTGTTTGTTTCATAAACCACTTCATGATGTTTTCATGAGTTATGTTTTCATAAGTGATGCTATAATGTTTTTCACTCCATAAAAGGGTATTAGGGACCCTAGACACGACATGAGGAGGAACACCAATATAGGGCCTAAAATATGATTTAATGTCTCATGGGCCCTAGATATGGTCCCAAACCCACATAGGCCCTATAAAGGGAACGTTTATGACATGGATATGATATGTGCACCATTATGAGTTTTTCCACACTAATGATGAGTTTGAAGGCCCTAGTCATGGTTGGAGGATGAAAACAAATGTCTTAGGGCATGAAGCAGGAGTTTAGAATTCATGGGCCATCATGCATTAGTTTTGAAACCATCATAAGGTACATTTATAACGAACCTTAGCCATTATAATCCTTGCACACTAGGGATTGTATTAGGGCCTAATATGGTTGACATGTGAAAATAATGTATTTTCCCTTAAATTTGATGCTTTATGGATTATTCATGATGCAAAGGGCCCTATAATATCAAATAGGCTCACAAAGGGAATATGGAAAACATAACTTAGTTAAGGATATCTTGGGAGATTGGGAAATGTATAAGCTGGGACCTCCTTCCGTGGAGGAATGATATCTTGAAGCAGAATGAGCGGAGGTATCTCCTCAATGATGGTAAAGCCCCAATGGCCTTCCGGTGGGATGGTTGAATAGTTTTGCACAACGCCTCTACGTGCGCAGGGGAGTGGTCCAACGGCCTGCTTGGCAACAAAATAGCTATGGATGATCCTTCTTCATTTTCAGGAAGTGGAGCCGATGATCCTCCTCAATGAATGGACAACCCCAATTTTCCTCTTCCATGTTGGTATCCAAGCCCGGTGTCTCATCGAAATGGATATCTAAGGAAGGAGACTGGTGTGACCTAGAGTCAGGGATGCCAACATTTCTTTTGTGGCCTGTAAGGTAACAAAGATAGTCTATACCTTTGTGAGGTCGACCTCTCTCACGAGACATGAGTCCAATGTTGAGGGTGCTAGGCTGTAGATATAGAAAAAGCAGCCAGAGTTGAGCACGCCTGTAATTCCTCAAAGGAGAAGCCAAACACACCAGTAAAGCCCGAAAGAGAAACATGACAAGAATTATGGAGAGTTGAATGGAAATAATCGTGTTCCAATGCATTAAGGGCATAATTACAGCTGAAACAACATCATCCTCTATGGGGTGCTTCTAAACTAACCTCGGCGACATCTTGAACCAGTGAAACTGAACTCACATGGGGTGATAACTCCCATCACCAAAGCCTTGCATTGAATTCCTTCTTGTGAAATGAAGCCAGGAGGAGAGGTGGTAAGAAAGGGCTTGCTTTATGTGCATGGATATGCACGTGGCACCCCATCCGTGGAAGGATTGCATGAACCAATTAATTAAATTCATCATTGCCAAATCATTTGTCATTGTGTTTCATTTTGACAATATTTTTAAATAGTTTACACAGACTCATCTTTGATGAAATTGCATGCAATTATAGAATTATTTCTATGGATTCAAAGTATATATTTTTATACAAATGTTATTATTTGATGAATTGCATGCATTTATAGATATATTTTTATTAATTCCAAATATATATAAAAAAAATTATAAAAAAATTATTGTTTCCTATTATTTTAATATTTTTTGTGTAACATGTATCATAATTTAAAAACACATGTCTATGTTTTTGCAATAAAATTTTAACACAATCATTTTTAAAAAACTGATATTTTTGCCTACAAACTAAAAAAACATATTGATTCTATTAACACCTTTATTAATTTTTAGTATTATTAATATAAAGTGAGGTGCATTTTATAGTCTAATATGACACTTGGCATAAGTCATCCCAATATAATATTTGAAAAAAAAAGAACATCCCAATATGGAAGATATTTGTACCATCACTACTCATAAATATAACAATTATAAATGTAATTATGAACAATTATTATAATGTTATCAATAAAATAAACGAGAAAATAACATTTCATAAAAGATTTTTTTCTTTGTAAACATGTTTGATCAACATATTGTATCTTGTTGGAAATTAAACAATTCACCTTGAAGAAGAATTTAACATTATATGGCATTAATAGTTTTAAGTTTTCACAATTACAATCCAAAGTAAACGATTTCATAAAACTAAAGTTAAACATTATATGACAACTCTAAATTCTAACGAGTGATACATCTTAAATTTAATTTAAAAACAAATAAATCATTAGCATACTTATTAGACAATTTATAAATAAAACAACAACAACATCAACATGATTTGAAAAAACATAATATGCATGTGTGCTATACTATTTATAGCGCACCAAAGCGATTGTTATGTAAAAATGCATCGAGAAACAATTTAATTGACAAAGTACGTATGTAAACTTCCGCAATTAAAGTTTTGCAGAGTTTGTGCTTTGCAGAGGCAATCGATCTTCGGTGCCTCTCATAATTTAGCGCATGGACTCGATCCTCTATGACTCCCTTAATGCTTTGCCTCACATCTCCTCCTCCACGGGCCTCTCGACTTTCTCCAAGATACCGTCCTCATTATTCCTATATCCATAATATGAAATGATATCACTTTTCTTGTAAATTTCATACCTACACCTCCTCTTCTTCGTATAATATCCCCCCAAAAATTAATTATTAAAGTCTATATGCACTTAGGAATTTGTTTCCATTTTTGGAAAATTCGTATTTGGAAAATTATTGCCATTTATGGAAATTTCAAATTTAGAATTGGATTATTTGTAATTAATTATTATGACTATTGGTCAAAGATTTGATTTGCCCAACCAACTCTTTGACTATGACACTTGTAAGAGACAAATATTTTTTATAGTAATTACTGAAGGACAAATGGAACAACCATGTTGAAATCAACTCACCATGATTCCATGAGTGGGGAACATGCTTGAACTACCTCAAGGATGAATTTTACAAGTGGAAAATGAGGAATTTCGCCATTGGTATCCCCTGAAAATTGGGGATTTGTAAAGCTACGAAAAATCCCAAGGGGGAAAAAACCTAGGCACTAGATGCTTTTGCATATACAACATATGGGAGGAGGTAGGACACTGTTTAGTATGTTGGGGAAAGGATATCACTTGCTGTTATGAGAACTGTCCTAAGTGTGAGGCAAGAGGAATTATCTGATCTGAAAGAGGACTATAGTGAAAGAGGAGCATTGGAGTTCGCCCTTATGGATTCATGGTCAGGCTAGGGGGTGAACGAAGCAAGTAGTTTGGTTGTTTTGTTCTATGGTTGGGTGGAACTTGGTTGTTCCATTTGTTGTCCCAACACTTTGTTCAGATATGTACATCTACTTATTTCCTTGTCAATTGTTTTATTGATTAATAGCTGGTAGAATGAAATGAATTGTAAAATAAGCCTTTACAATTGATTTTATTTATTGAGTAAAGTTAAGAAAACCATTGTGTGTGTTAGCTGTTAATGAAATTGAGTTATGTAAATATACATGTGCATAGGTTATGCATCCAAGCTAAATAAAACAAAAGTATTGTTTTGTTAATCATAATCTCCTATGTCTGTACCATATATATATATATATATATATATATATATATATATACTCTATATATATATATATATATATATGTTATTCTTATTTTACAAATTTTCAAGAGCTACATAAACATCTAATACTCATACACATAAAGTTTTTTCGATGCTTGGACCCGAGGAGTTTTCAAGTAAACTTCCATTGATAAGACTATACCAAAGGCATAAAAGAAAATTGTCCTGATTAGTTTATACAGTAGTAAAACCATGGCAGGAACAAATATATAATACCTTATTATAGAAAGTACACTCCAATATGTAACAATATTAGTTTGGGTTGTAGAAAAATCCATGCATTCATTTATAATAAGATAATAAACGATCTGTATAGACAAAGGCTTTTGATCCAAATATTTACAAACAGAGTACCATGGGTAAGGACCCAATACCACTTGAAAACCAAATCTGAACCTTCAAACTAAAACTCTAGAATCAAAATTGGAATACCTTTTTCCGAGTAAGGCGATGCCCTGGCTCCATTGACTGCTAATGTTTAAGTCCTGCAAGGAAATTGAGATTTAGTAAACAATATTATGAAGAATCTTGTACAAATTTTCAGAGCTACATAAACATCTAATACTCATACACATAAAGGTTTTTCGACGCTTGGACCCCAGGAGATTTCAAGTAAACTTCCATTGATAAGACTATACCAAAGGCATAAAGAAAATTATTACAGTTCGTTTATACCGTAGTAAAACCATAAACGAAGTTTCAATGTTATATAATACATATTATAGAGACTGCTCAATATGTAACAATATTCGTTTGGGATGTAGAAAAATCTGTGCATTCATTTATAATAAGATAATAAACGATCTGTATAGACAAAGGCTTTTGATCCAAATATTTACAAATAGAGTACCCTGGGTAAGGACCCAATACCACTTGAAAACCAAATCTGAACCTTCAAACTAAAACTCTAGAATCAAAATTGGAATACCTTTTTCCGAGTAAGGCGATGCCCTGGCTCTGTTGACTGCGAATGTTTAAGTCCTGCAAGGAAATTGAGATTTAGTAAACAATATTATGAAGAATCAATGAATTAATAGAAAACAAAATTATTTCGAGAATTAATAAACAACGAAATTAAATATGCAAGATAAAACAATGTTCAGAAAAGAATCCAAAAAACTTAACATTAAAGAGTCAACACCAGGTTAATACTTAGCTTGAGGTGGCGCAGGGTGCTTCTTTCTCCATCAGCGGCGCTATGCGAAATGTCCATAGCCTGAAGGGGAGGAGTGGACTTTGAAATGACTGATGGGTACCCTCGCAATGGAAACATGGGTCCCATCATTAGTCTTGTAACCAAACAAAATTACCAATGGCTCAGAAGATAACAGACAAGTAGAAAATTATTAAACATGTAATATATATTGCATAATCAGAACTGTAAAGTCTGCATAGTATAAAGTATGTCCCACAGAATTGCCCAATTCGAACTGCCGATAGGATTGCGAGTTACTGTTCTCATATTTATTAAACTTACAAATTGATGATAAAGAAAACGCAGTCAAGAACACAATTCTGAACACATAAACTACCTTTTTCTCTACACTAAAGAAGTGAAATACGTAAGTAAATCGCAAAAATTCCAGAATAGGGAGTAATGGTAAATCCTTTAAATTAGTTTAAATTCTGGAATAATTACACACAGTGGAAGTCTTAGGACTATAACATTTTCCACACAAGTACGAGTAAGGTAAATCGACCTAGTTATTAAAATTACACAATGACAAGGAAACCTTATCGCAATCACATGATTGGATTATGACTTTGTAGCACTTAATTCGAGGATGCAATATTTTTCACAGTGAGTTTGGGTGCGTAACCGTTTCCAAAATCGAGGGTTCAAAATCCCTTTACTTAATCAAAACAAGAATAGTAAATATGTAACCTATACCTACAGGGATTACCTTTAGCGAATTTAGTAATGACCATAGGGAAAGATTTAACCAAGTGGGATTCTCAGACGAAAGGTATGTCGTGAAACCATAATTAAAAAATTAAGTATAAGTGATAAAAAGTCGGTATCCTGGTCTTGCCGACAAAGCCCTCATGATTTTTGAAAAAGATAAAATTGACAGAATACACAGAGAGTAAAATACACTGTCACTCACATAGGACACTATATGTATGAAATGTTAGGTTTACTGTAGAAATCCTGAGCAAGTTTCAACCACGGGAGTTTTCGGCGTTCAGTATGCCATGAGTGACTCCAAACAAGAATTACCAGACTAAGCTTTAAGGAGAAGTCTGAGGATAGTTGCTGCTGACAAGAACCTAACAATACGACAGGGCTATCCATGAATTTTCAAGAAAACTAAACCGCCTTGGTAAACTACATACAGAGCCTCAATGAAGAGCACGAGTGGAGGGTGGTTACATTCATAGGAAAAGCTAATATCGTGACTACCATGAGATGGGTTACAGTTATACAACACACATAGTGGGGATGCAACTTATCCAAAAAAAAAATGATAAGGGAGACCTAACCCATAGTTACAAAGACTTTCAACAATGGCTGACCTTCGAACTACCTACTTAGGTGATAGCATAATAGTTAGAGTAGATGTGAACTTACCTAGTAAAGGAGGAGAACCATATGGTCACACATCCATATTCTTGCATTATACAGAACAAGAACCTTTCTGGTCACTTTTCCATTCTTTACACACAGAGAAGCCTTGCAGAGGTTAACACTGGGTGGTATTACGAAATGCATAAGCGCCAAAGGAAAGTGAGACTTAGTTACCAGGAGCCTCCCATATCACAGAGTAATGGCGAAGGGATGCATGGGTACAGTGGCCATGTGAATAAACACGCTTGGATCATCCACATTGGTCACAACAACCTAGGATCAGTACAATTGCAAAACCCTAATAACTTTCAAACTAGAGGCATTGTAACATTTACAGACAAGTCTGATTTCGGATTCAACCGAACCATAAAGATTGTTAGTGAAAATCCCTGTCACTAAGCCGAGCATAGATATTGATGGACAGTAGGATTGGGGTCGGACTCGATAGGATAACGGGTCTAGGGATTGAGTTGCCATGCCATATGGGATTCCTAACCTCAGCACTAAACCTCGTCATTCGATCAACCCTGTCATATACAACTGGCATATGAATTCAGTTCCCTCTAACTACCATGTTAAGGGTTTTTTAACGAAAATAAAACTGTCAAGAACGACCACTTCAAACAACAGTTAGAGTGCGCTTTTGGTAAAAGCATATTGGTCGAAAATAGACCCGTATTATTTCATAATGTGATAACGTTGAAAACTATGGATAAAACCTATGTTAGCATAAATATTGAACTCTCAAGAAATATGCTACCTTGCACGACTATAAACATAGGTAATATATATATTTACCCATAGAGGGCTATGGAGTATTATACATGGGTTTTAAAGTATAGACAAGAAAAGAATATTTATTGTAAGGGAATGTTTTGTGGTAAGTTAGAAGTACTCCATCATTGGGTATGAAGTGGAGGGTATTAAGTTTGGTTAAAGGTAGAATCCATGTAGGGTAGATTTACTATAGACTTGTGGAAACAACCAGATCACAACTCTTTCATGGATAGTTTAAACTCTAGTATGTTGAGACATTTTGTGATATTTACCGAATTAATTTAATAAGCATGACTTCACGAGAAGGATATCGACCTTGGTTTAGTTGCTTGTAACTACGATTAAGTATACGTCATATTTCGATAACGATGAGTACATAGTAAAGAAGTATTAATGCACCTATCAATTTTATTTTTATTTGGTAAATTTGGGGTACATTACACTTCGCCTCGAGAGGACTCATAAAAGAAATATTTTAGGATGGGGAGGAATTTCATAGCCCCAAAGTATTTGTAACCGGGGCCCTTTCCAGTAGCACTAGGCATATCAAATCCATTCCCTTCCAAGTCCGTCATCTTGGACCCTACTTTGGCATAATTAGGACTGCCAAGCTCTACGATCAAAGCTTCTCGGTGCCTCTTTGCCATGTTCAACAAAAAAGGACCCTGGTGGATGTCTTAATTATAACACCATTTCAATCTCAAGAATGACCTAAGATCCATAATGTATATTTAATAGAAGTTCATAAGCACATTTGGAAAAACAACCAATGATCCATAAGCTTTGTCAGCATGCCCGCCTTATCGTTAAATATTAAGCATTTCCTTGGCCTCAACTCGATCTTCCATGAGATCCTCACTCGTGTACTTACTAAGAAGCTCATCATGTTTCTTCTTCTCCACAACCATGCACTCGATTTCTTTCTTATTCAGAAGGGGCACATGGACAAAAAATTCTCCCTCTCTCTGTTGTTGGTTTTCCTTTTCGTGCTCTCCCATTTCTACCTTATCATCCTCATCCTCATATTCCTCAAATAATATTGTCTTAATGGAAATGAACTCGCCTCTCTTGATCGTCAACATTGCCTCCCTCTAGATAGACTCGATCCTCTTCCACTCCCTCAACGGTCTGGCCCGCATATTCTTCTTTGCGGGTTGCTCAAATTTCTCTAAGATACTATTCTTGTCATCCTTGTTGCCCTAATAAATTGTATCAATTTGATTGTAAATCAAATACCTAGACCTCCTCTTCTTATCCTCATGGGGATTATCGAATAGCTCTTTGATTTCAGGGAGGAATTTCCCAGCCACACTTGTACAATTGATTGTTGGAAGATGGAATGTTATAATCTTGTAGCAACCAATTGTACAAGTGCGGCTAGGAAATTCCTTCTCGATGTTAAATATATATTCAATAATCCCTACGAGGTGAAGAAGAGGAGGTCTATGTATGCAATATACAAGTGAATTTACACTAGTTATTATGGTGACAAGGATGACAAGAACGATGTCTTGGAGAAATTTGAGCGACTCGTAGAGGAGGAGATATGGGCTAGAGTGTTGAGGGAGTGGTAGACGATCGAATCTATCTATAGGCAGGCCAGGTTGACGATCAAGAGCGGGGACGTCGTTTCCATTAATCTAGTCCTATTCAAGGAATCTGAGTATGTGGTAGAATAAATGGGAGAGAAAGACAAGGGAAACCAACAACAAGGAGAGCAAGAGTTTGTTTCCCATGTTCGCCTTATGGATGAGAAAGCGATTGAGCGCATGGTCATGGAAAAGAAGAAACACAATGATATTCTTAGTAAATACACGAGTGAGGATCTCATGGATGAGCAGGCCGAGAGTAAGGCAATGCTTAATATTTAATGATAAGGCATGCCAATAAAGCTTATGTATCATTGACTATTTTTCCAAATGTGCTTCTCAACTTCTATTAAATATATAATATGGAGCTTAAGTCATTCTTGAGGCTGACACAATGTTATAATAAAGACATCCACCAAGGTCCTTTCTTGTTGAACATGCCAAAGGGGCACTAAGAAGCTCTGATCATAGAGCTTGGTAGTCCTAATTATGCCAAAATAGGGGCTAAGATGATGGACTTGGAAATGAATGAAGTTGATGTGTCTGGTGCATAGGAAAGGGCCTCAACTACAGATAATTCGAGGCTACAAAATTCTTCCCCATCCTCAAAGAGTTATTCGATAAGCCCCCTTGAGGCGAAAAAGAGGAGGTGTAGGTATGCAATGTACAAGTGAATTGACACCAGTTCATATTATGTCTATAGGAATGACGATGATGGTATCTTGGAGAAAGTCGAGTGTCCCGCAGAGGAGGATATGCAAGGAAGAGCACTGAGGAAATGGCAGAGGATTAATTCCATGCGCTAAATAATGAGAGGCACCAAAGAGTGCCTTATGTTTTTTCCTCCACAAAGCAAAACCTGCACAAAATTTAACTGTGGAGGTTTGCATATGTAGTTTATGAATTAAATTGTTTTTTCTTATGGTTGCTAGTGTTGTTGTTGTTGCTACTACTGCGCTCGACGTCGTCGGCGTATCTAATTCACATAAAATATTTTTTAGACACACACACACATATAGATAAAATGAATTTAAAATATAAAACACAATCATATATAATTATATTTGTATTTATCAAAAAATAAAATTAGTTTTTGTTTGCAAAAAAAAGTGAAAAAGTAGTCGGTGCTATTAACAAAAACATATAAACCACGTCCGATGCTACATGTCAGACATAAGGCACCGAATAGAGGTGTGTCAAATATAACGCATCGATGTGTTGTTTTTATTTGAGCATTGATATCTATAGCGGTGCCTTGTGATATATAGTGCACCAGTTAAGGGTTGTCATACACAACAACCTGTGATGCCATTTCACATATGAAGTGTGTAACTTAGGGAGATTGGTTCTATGAAACTCACCGTTGTAGTAGACTTTGTTAATGTTAAACCACACAATGTTCTTGGTTATATTACTTTCATGAACTCTTTATGTTAGTTCGATCACCATACGCTTTTAACCGGTGCGTTGTCTTTTCTTTAAGCACCGTTAACGGGTGCATTTTAAAAGACGCACATGAATGATATTTTTTAAATTATTTTTCCCAATACAACTCACTTAACCACCCCAATGCGTTTCATGTAACGTAACTCACCGATGCTCCATTTTAGCTTTGCATGCGTTGATATTGGTCGTTTGTATTATAACGCACAGATAACATGGCATCCTATAAAACAAACTGATATGGTAAATTATTATGTATTTTTTCTCATTGTGTTGTAGTACACATCACTAGTGTGTTTTTGTTATTTGACGCACGACAAAGGAAACATTTTGTTTCAAAAACCTTGCGGTGCGTTCGATTAATAGAATGCATCAGTGCGTTTATCTCAATTGGCACACTTCCTAACATCTTAGTGGTTCTTACCATAAGACGTACTGTGCCGATAATTTGTGAAAATTTAGCCTAGTGCTCTGCTCTTTACATTACTGGTGCGTTATTTGGATCGAGGTGCATCGACATGTGAAATTGTTTTATATCAGCTTACACGATGTGATGTGTAAATAAAAATGCAACGATGCTACCATACTATTGGAGCAGCGACATTTTGTTTAACGATGTGTTCTGTTGTCGAGAGCACCAATTATGGGGTGTCCACCGAAACGACATAGCACAATGGTGCGTTTGGTTAACATAAATGCACCACTGACCTATTTTTTATGAAATGTGTTCATGGCGGTGCGATTTTGATAACTGATAGTACCAGTGACCTATAGTTCCAGAGCACCATCTTGATGTTTAGCGTTGCATCGTATAGTATAACGTACCAATGTAGTTTCTATCAGTATGGGTACCGCTTCGTTATATTGATTCATTACAAATTAAGCGTTGTGATTTGTTACTAGGAATGCACTAGTGTGACAATGTTATTGAAGCAACATTGTTTTTTTAACAAGGTGTTGTGATTAGTAGAGCACCAAACACACAACGTCAAAGGAAATGCCCCGCAATTCAAAATCATTCAATATATGTTCCAGTGCGGATAAGTTAATTGCATCGGTGCATTTGTTTAAACTGATTGCACTGCTCAATGATATTTCATGTGTCCTTTTTTTATTGTGCACTTGGTTAAATGAAATGCACCGGTGCTTTGGAGTTTGAAAAACACCGACACATTATTTACCGAGAGTTGTCTTTTATAACGCATTTGATTCAGGTCATTTAAGTGGAAGCATTGCTTAAATTAAAACTTGCATGCACCGATCGCGGTGCTTACTATGAAGTTAGCACATGATGCACTGCGCTAAGGAGAGCTGAATTGAAATGACGCACCGTGTGGAGACGAAAAAAAAATGGAAAAAAGTCCCAAATTTGAAGCTAAATTCAAATTTTAAACTCATGAAAATGGAGATGGGAAGGTAATAAACAAATTACCTGGACTCTTATGTCTCGAGGAGGCATGGTTACACCGTTGAGAGGAAATGAAAATTCGTGATAATTTCCAAAAAATGGAAATAACAAAGTTACCGACTTAATGAGAATTGTGACCTCAAAACAAGAACTCTAGCCCTTAAAAGCCATATTTTTGCGTAAAAAAACATGAAAATCAACCCTCAAATCAAAAAGTGGTGCTACCTGTAGCACCACTTTTTCTAACCAGGTCAAAATTACAACATTTTTCAACCATGGCCTTCAAAACTCATACAGTAGCTCAGAAAAACCTTAAAATCAACACCCAAATCAAAACGCGATGCTACTGGTAGCACCATTTTTCTAACCGGGTCAAAATTACAACTTTTTTCAAGCATGGCCTTAAAAAAATCAAATAGTTGCTTAGAAAAACGTTAAAATCAACACCTAAATAAAAAAGTGACACTACCTAAAGAAAAATGTTTTTTCTAAACTTTAAAATTATAGCTAATTACTACCTAATTGAAACTGTGGTCTTGACAACAAATCACTATGCAAATAAAAAACCCAAAATTGGATCTTAAATGGTCACTTGAAAATTTATTTACTAACCATTTTTTTAAATTTACATCAAAAAATAAATAAATGGAAATGAGAAAAACTTCACAATTTCTTTTCTAAATGAAGAAAAAAACACATTAAAAAAATGTGTTAAAACCAAAAAAAAAAAAACATTGAAAAATGTTTTTTTTTTTTTTTAAAGAATAATGAAAAAAATTAAAATTTCCTTGGAAAACAATAGTTTTATTTCAATAAAAAAATAATAATAATAAATCCTTGAAGCATAGAAAAAAGAAAAAAATGAGAAAAAAATTAAAATAAAATTGACATAAATATCAAAAGGAGGCCTTTTTCATAATAGGAATTTGATGGGAACTCATTCATAAAGACTTGGTAGATTTTTGTGTTTTCTTCTAATTTTAAAACATTTAAAAAGAATTCAAATACAAAATTTAATAAAAATAAAATATACAATTAAACAACTACATATATATAGTTATAACTATATATTATTATAGAAAATGTGGTGTGATAAAGGTTAGAGGAAAAAAGAGAATTAAGGTGTTATAAAGATGCAATCAACCTAATCTATAAGATCAAAGGTATCTGCTCTGTTTTGCCAAGTGTAAAGAAAAATAAACATTGCTAAGATAAGAACAAATTCTCGAGCTCCATAGTGAAGAGCCAGTTAGTCAATTCCTAAGACGCCATGGGATGAAAGCGTGTCACCTTTGTGACACTAAGGGGAGCGTGTCACCTTTGTGACACTAAGAAGGTTGAAGATGAAAAACACTTTCTCTTAGATTGTCCAGCTTATACCCATATTAGATCTCATTTTCAAAATATTTGTCACACTACCAACCTTCCTAACCTCTTAACTCAACAAAAGTATGGTGATCTCAGAAAGTTTCTGTTAATGTTTTTCGAGCACAGAAACGAAATTCTAAAGAATCACAAGTAATCACTTACCCTCTTAAGGTCCGATAGACCAATTTGGTCTTAGTGGACATTAATCATCATCATCATCATCATCGTCATCATCATTATATATATATATATATATATATATATATAACCTTTTTCATTTTAATTTTTTTTTTAATGAATCTTTGTATTTAATTTTTTCTTTTAAAATGTTTTTTAATACACATTTTATTTTTTTAGTTGTAATTTTATTTTATTTTTAAGTGTTTTTTTTTTAATATATTTTAGGTTTATTAATTTATTTTTTTTGGGGGAAAAAAGCATAATTTTATTCATAGAATAGAATTACATTTTGTAGATACATGTCAAGACATGTATTGTTGTTGCTACATAGGGGCATTGCAATATCAATGTTTTTACAAAGTACAAAAAAGCCTCCTCCCGAGAGGCCTGAGAGAGAAAAAGAGGTTCCTCCCATCATCAAAGTACCAAGAACAATCGACGAGGGTCTAACTTACATCTAGGAACCCAAGAGGAAAAAATAGCAAGAGTGCGAGATAAGTGAAAATTGTTCATGGAGCATAAAAACTTGCAGATTTGTCTTTTGAAAACAAGTAGTCTATCAAGATATACAATAGTATCGGTTTATGCATATAAAGTTGTCCAACTGAGAAAAAAAAAAAGGATCATCTGAGCTGTCTATATGAAAGGAGAATGAATAGAGTTTGTCTTGGTCATGTCCTTTGTTTCTTGGATAGTCCTAGACCCAAAAGCCAACTCTATGCTAGATTTGGATAGAGTGTCTGCATCAACATTTCGTTCTCTGTAGACATGATGAATAGAAAAAGAGTCAAAACTGTTTAAAATCCTACCTATTTCTTCAATCAAAGGAGCTAATATTATATTGTGACATCTTTGAAGTTTCCTTGTCCAATTCACTACATTTAATGAATCACCATAAATTTGTAATGAAGTCACCCCCTTTTCTCTTGTGAAAAGAATAAGCAGTTTTAAGGCCATAAGTTCAACATAGTTATTTGAGCCAGATCCAAGCCCCATATTTTTCTTAAAGAAGGGAATCTGATAAGAAAAGAACCGCACCACCACCACAGGCTTGTCCATTGTTCTGTGATGCTTCATCGAAAAAATCCCAAGGAACATTTTTGTCAACTCATTCCTTGCGAATAACTCTTATTGGAGGAGAGTCCTTTGCTTGAGGAAAATGTTCCATAATACTTAGGCCTTGTGTTGTAGTGCACTTTGGAGAGACCATCCTATTCTAAAAGATTGTTGCGTTTCTTGCCAACCAAACACCCCAACATACAATTAAAGGTAAAGATATTAATGTCTTTTTACTTGCATCTAATGCCAATTTCTCCAGGCCTCCTCTACAAAAATGCCCCTCCAGGAAAAGTTTAAGTCTGAGAAGGAGGAGCATCCTTTCCAAAACTGTAAATTAAAAGGATGAGAGAGAAAAAGATGGCCCTCTGTCTCCTCTTCATTTTTACATAGAGAGCACCGACATGGTCCTTCGATCATCCTTTTCTTCATACGATCCCAGGTTGGAATTTTCTTTTTTATTAGCCACCACATAAAAATTTGATTTTTCAAAGGACACTTAGACTTCCAAAGGCCTTTCCACCACTAGGTTGGTTCTCTTTGTAGCAGGTCGAAGTTTAGATGAATATATCCCATCTTGGGCGTGTAAGTTCCATGCTCTGCATGTTTCCAAACTAATTCATCCTCCCTGTCTGTGATCTTGACATGTGTAGTTTTCAAGGCTGAGAGATATTTTGACCAGATTTCTTCCTGGTGATCTCCCAACCCCACCTAGGTAGCATCCAACCAACCTTGATTCCAAATTGAGGAAGTCCATGGATCTTCTACCTAGTTTAGGTGAAAAAAGTCCCTTTTCTGAATCTGTTGAACAATATCATCCAACAAGATATGGTTTTGGCCACTGCCAACCCAATGATCTGAGCCTATTCTAACTTTGAATTTGTTACCAATATTCCACGCCAGTCCCTCTCCTATCATCGAGAAGCAATTTTCCACTGCTTTCTAGATGATTGAGCAATTTGTCGATTTTTTGATGGTATTATGCAGCCACCCTTCCAATGTATCAGGCTTAATATACTTATGGGAAACTACTTCAATCCATAATTTTTTTGTCACAATTACCCTCCAAACCGATTTTGGTGCTAGGGATTTTGCAAAAAAGAATATGTTTTTTAAGACCCACCCTCCCAACAATTTCGGTGCATCCAACCTCTTCCAAGTTACTCAAGGGGTGACATATTTATCCCTGCTTCCTAACCAGAGAAAGTTAAAAAAATTATTTCGTACCTTTTCTAGCACTCCTTTAGGGATCCAAGCCAAAGACATCCAATAAACTAGTATGGCTTCCAACACCGATTTCACTAAAGTTAGCCTTCCTGCCCTAGAGAGCCATTTGAAACTATAGATCTTGAACCTTTTTTCAAGTTTCCCAATGAGGCATTCCCAATCCACTTTTCTATAGCAATTAGGCTTGAGGTGAAAACCTAAGTATTTGATCCCTTTGTCAAAGTCTACCAGCTCAAAAGGAAACAAAGACTTGTACTGCTCCAACTCTACAACAAAGAGATTATTTGTAGATAAAGTAGATTTATGAATATTGATTTGCATTCATGTAGCTATACTAAACATAATTAGAATATATGAAAGGGTTTCAACATCCATCTGCTTCCCATTGCAGAAAATCAGAACATCATCAACGAAAAGGAGATGTGTGATGAAGACATTTTTCCCTATCTGGATGATGGTAAAATTTCCTTGGGATTTTGCCTGAGTCAATGCTCTACTAAGGCCTTCTGCTACTAAGAGAAAAATAAGGGGTGATAGAGGACATCCATGTCGTAGTCCTCTTTCAGAATGAAAGAAAGGAGAGGCCATACCATTAATGAGTACAGCAAAAGAAACCGAAGAGATACAACCCATAATCTAGTTTATGAAGGGGACATCAAAGCCCATATGAGTGAGAATCAATCTGATGTAGAACCAACTTACCCGGTCATAGGCCTTGGAAAGATCAATTTTTAGGATGATCCCTTTAGCTTTCTTTGTCTTAACGCTATGCAAACCCTCTTGTGACACCCCTGTAGCCTCATGGATTTGCTTGCTCTTTAGGAAGCCAAATTGTTCCTTTGAGATTTTTTTTTTTCTGATAGAAGGTCCTTTAGTCTGCTAGCTATTAATTTGGCCACCACCTTGTATATGCAGTTACAGAGTGATATAGGCCTGAAATCATCCAAGGAGAGAGGATTGTCTGATTTTTGGATGAGGGCAATGAATGTTGAATTTAAGGGGCAAAGATGTTCCCTTGAATTCAATATTCTTCCACCACTGCTAGTATATCTTGACCGATAACCTCATAGAGCCTGAGGAAGAATTCCACAGTCCAGCTGTCGAGGCCAGGACTTTTGTCCTTTTGAAAACTATGGAAGATCGTCTTTAAATATTCCTCAGACACTTCCTCAAACATGGATCTATTGGATTCTTCATCAACAAAACTTGGAAAGAAGCCTGGAATTATTACAATTTGGAATATCGAATCCCTCTCGTAAACTTTGTAAAGACTCTAAAAATGATCCACTCCTAGACGAGCCAAATCCGTAAAAGATGTGATAGTCATGCCTTCTGGGTCGTTTAGAATCCAAATTGTATTTGTGGCTTTTCGACCCTTTTCATAAGCATGGAAGAAATTCATATTCTCATCCCCATTAGCAATCCAAGTAGCCCTACTTTTAAGACGACAAGTTGCTTCTCTTTCTTCCAGTAGTTTTCTCCTTTTTTCTTTGAGAGATTTTAGAGCCAATTTGGACTCTAGAGAGGATAAGCCCCATCCTTTTGATTCATAAATGACCTGCATGACCTGTTCAGACTCCAAAATATCTTGCTCACCCATTTTTCTTTTATTAACATCCCATTCAATAGTGATATTTTTTACTGCTTTGAGATTTTGATGGAACTGCATTGAAGCTGACTCATTCGACTCATGATCAAAAGACCTCCAAATTTCTTTGACCAGATTAATGAAACCCTCATCTTTGAGCCATTCATAATTGAATTTGAAAGGACTGGGAGGTTTTTGAGAACCTCCAAAAACTTCTAGAAAATGGGGAAGTGATCAAATTCTCCCCCACTTCCCACCCATTGACAAAATTGAAAAGTATTATCCACAAAAGATTTAGATACTAAGAAACGATCAATTCTTTTGGCTATTCTATCTTCTCTAACTCTCATATTTCTCCAAGTTGGCCTTAGTTTTACATGATAAACATCTATTAACTTGTTGACCACCATCATATTTGTAAAGAAGTCTGATAGAGGATCTGACTGGGATCTAGGGCCCCAAACCTTCGCAGCTCTCAAAAGTAAATTTAGATCTCTTGCTAATATGAGAAAACCAGATTGGATGAAAGAATTACTCATAATGTTTTCCCAAAAGGGAATGCATTCTAAATAGGGGCCATAAAAATTTACAGTTATAAAAGAGATGGCCATAATTTTTGAATAGAACATTGCTCGAAGGCCAGACTCACATGCTCAAGAATTTACAATTTTTAGACTTTGTTTGTTCCACCCAGTTGCTAGCCCTCCCAACCTTCCTTTTGCATCAGACCCGATAAAATTCCAAGACTTCATCAAGCCTTCCAAACAATTTGTGATCTGTTCTTCCTCCCGTAGAGTTTCTTGTAAAAGAAATGATATTAGTGCGATTGTCTTCTGCCAAGCTTTTTAAGGCCGATTTTTTTTACGAGCTTACCAAACCCCTGCAATTGAAGGAGATGAATTTCATGGCTCAACCTCTTCTGGCGCTGACAATTCTCTAAGTTCCCTTGTGATATAAATTTGTCTTCCATCTGCCATATCTTCCAAAGCTTTTGTCTGGGATTTAAGGAGATGGGATTTTCGGCCCCTTCCTGGGCATCCGGTAGGAAGAATCAGGTTGTCGTCGAGGCCTGCATGCCCATTACTAACCCCAACCGCACCCACGATTAGGAGATTCTAAGGTGGTACCTAACAATCACCTCTTCGTGATCCAAGGAGGAGTTTAGGGAAGAGGATTGGGAAACTTCTGAATTAGGGGCTTCAACTAGGGAAAAAAGTGCTAGCGAAGGAGCAGGGGGAAGAGAAAGCGGGGGAACCGGTTAAATCCATAGGGAAATTTAAATATTTTAGAGACCAAAACCAAGAATTTTCATTTGTTTGAAAGGAATACAAAAAAAGAAAAGGAGAACATGGAAGATAAGGAGGCATACCCAGGAAACCGCTCAAATCCTGGAGTTGTGGAGAGCCAATAAGGACATCTGGATGAGTAGAGATCCTGCCCATATCATCCTGTGTTGGCACAATCACAAGATCCATATTAGCTTCACCCCCGACCGCCGAGGCATTTGATTCGAACTCCGAGGGATTTTTATCCTTTGGCTCCAATTCCATAGATTTTGCCGAAGAGGAGCTCCCGTCCGAGCCTAAAGCCGACTTCTGCAAAGCCTGATCATTTTTTTTCCTCCTTCGACCCTTAAGGAGGAGTGAGCACTTGTTAGCTAAATTCCCAAGATGATGACAATGGTGACATCGAAAAGGCACCCCCGCGTAGTCCAACTTCTAAATAAAATACCTATTACCTGCAACAATATCCAAATTTGCATCCAAGACTCTTCTCAAGTGAATAGAGACCAGAATCCGAGCTATACTATGAGAACCTATCTCCTTGTAAGACCAATCGACATCCAAATAGGTACCCATAAGGTTTCCCAAAACCTTGAAGCAATTTTCATTCCAAAGCTCAAGCGACAACACTGGGAGTCGAATCCAAATAGGGAGGACATCCACCCTTTCTCTTTCAACATCAAATAGGGGCGACCAATTTTTTAACAACACATGTGAAGAATAAATGAACCAAGATTTGTGAATGATATTCTATACATATGAGAGTGAATGAAATTTGAAGAAAAACCAGCCTCTCAAAAAAGTACCTGCCGCCGGGAGAGATGAGGGTAGTGAGGATCAATTTGTTGAGGCCCACTCCTACAAGAACCCTTTTGCAAGTTGACGGTCATGAGCCCTACCAACCAGCGTCATTTCTCCCATTGATTCAGCTTCAGGAAAAATGACATCAACCCCAACAACCAACTTTTGAGTTCTCCCAGATGGCTTCACGCCTTTGTGTTTGCTTCCATTTGAGGTCGAGGAGGATTTTGAATCTCTCAATCCTTTGCTACCAACCGGAGGGATTGGAGGAGAAGATAGGGCAGGAGCATGCACATCCCCCTTAGGGTTTCCCAACCCTTCAAATAACATATTTTTCATCGCGAAGTCTTGAAAGAAAAGATCAAGAGGCAAAGAAGAGGAACCACCTAAAGGACCTGTCAGCAACAAAGAAGAGGAACCAACCAAAGGACCCGTTGACGACAAAGAAGAGGAAGAAAAAACCTGAGTGAAGCTTGAAACTGATGGAGGAAACATCCGGGACACATAAACAAGAGCATGAGCTTCACTGCTGCCCACACCAGGGCATGAGATGTGTTCAAATCCCTGAACACAAAGCAGGGGAGGAGCCGAGGTCGAATCTGTCCGAAGTGGAAACTGAGTAGGAAGCCATGCCCGAGGATGCAATCCAAGATAATTTTCATCGGCTGCCCTCGAGCTTGGTCCAACCCCCACTCCAACATTTGAACCAAACCCCAAGACTGAGATGGGTGCCAGTTGGTCTAGAAGAACCTATGTGGAGGATAGAAAATACAGAAACCCTTCTAGAGAAAGAACTTCGTTCGAATGACAGGGTGGAGAAATTGAAGGGATGAAATTTTGTAGAAACCTACTTCCAACTAGCAAGTTCCACATCTGGGATTCTTCCACTGGGTCCATGTAATAGTCCATCTCTTCATCGTAGATTCCCATGTCCGCCGAAGAAAACACCGCCTATCAACTAAGAAACCAAAACTGTTACCTGCCAGCCTTAGCTTCAGGGAGAAAAGATGTTGAACGATGAACAAAACCGAGGACATGAATCACCAGAGTGGAGATAGAGGAGGGAAAATTAATTTTTGGAGGGAGACATGTGATAGGCCTCAAGCCCGAGGCCCAGGGTCTGAAGGACATGCGGTCATGTGCGTGGGTTTAATGTAGCCCCATAAACATAGACCCATGATTATTGTCGCATCATACATAATACCATCTATTAATTTGTTTTTTTTTTTATATATATTTCTATTTTTTTGTTTTTTTAACATTTTTAATGTTTTTTTTGCCATAAATTTGTTTTTTAACTTTATTATTATTATTTTTTCTCATTTTCTCTTAATTTTTATACAAATTTTTAATTTTTAATTTTTTTTATAAGTTTTTCTTTAATCTTTTTTTTTT
>SNQJ01S0051040.1:48408-62085 GCA_010110895.2 Picea sitchensis
TGTGTATTGAAGTAAGTGTAAAAACCGTGTTAAAAATGATATTTTCCACTATATTTAAAAAGTATGGAACCATAAATTAATTAAGGACACACAATTGTATGAAAATTCTTAAATTCAAAAAAGTAAATGGTAAAAAATATTTTTAATATTGAAAGAAGCATGGAAAAATGACCAAAAACACCGTTGAATATTTTTTTAGAAAAAAATGACAATAGATGAAGAAATAAGCATTATAAAAAAATGTGGAAACATTATGGATCAAAAAATTTAAAATATCAAAAAACCACCTAAAAAGGGAGGGGGGGTGCTACCGATAGCGCCATTTTTAAAAACGGGGTAAAAAATGTGACCCCCCCCAAAATGATAACTCTGTAGAGTTCTCGTTAAGTTGGTAACTATGTTAAATGTGTGGAATATCGACCAGTGGAGCTATCCAAATCACTGAGAAGCACTAGAAATAAGGTGTTCGTGAAAATAGAGTAAACACTCGTGCTTGCTTGAGATATTGGAAGCACTAGATGAGGTGTGACAATGAAAATCGGTTTGGTAATTTCTTTTTATTTACCCTTACCACGGTGCACCATCAGACATTGTGTGCGCCCCGGTACATAATATTCAATGGTACCAATGCGCTTTAATTAGTGCTTGTTATTTTTTATAACTTGTGACGGTGCATTTGAACATCTACATGATGATGCTTTATGTTTTAGTTGAGTATCAAGGTGTATGTATCGTGTAGGCGCACCAACAAAAAATGTTTGCAAAAAAGTTTCGGCTGCTCGCATCCGCTAATAGCCTCTCCTAACAACCTCCTCTATGAATAGTGACTGTACATTTGAACATTTTAGCACCAATGCGGTCTTTTTAGATGCACATCAATGCATATAGTCCTGAAAGGTGCACCCCAAAAAAAACTATTCAAAAACCTCTGGCCTCCCACCTCCACTAACAACCTCCTCTATAAACAACTAAGGGATTATTTTTTGGGGGCGGTTCCGTAAAAAACTCTGCAAGAAGGTGTTCTCCTTGTAGTGTGAATATGGCGATGCTATTGGAATTTATTGTTGGCTTGAGTTCATAACCTAGGGGTTGAATTTGTTGCTAACAATTGGTTCCATTGTTGGGATAGGATAAATCTATTGCAAAATAAACACAAACATGTCATGGAGATCATCATGATGGGAGATACACGACTAGATTATTGAGAGGGAAATCAAATTCGTGTAAAAAGAAACCCAAAAACTATTGCACATAGACATTGAAGCATGGAAGGATATGTATCTTTATTCTGATAAGCATGATATCTCTTTTGATAAAAAATTTGTTTTGTTGCATGAATTGATGATGACTGGCGTTCAAATCCCATAGAACAAAGTATTTGAACCTTACTATGTTAGCAACTCCAGAAGCTCGTTGCCTTGGATTGAATCTCGTGGTCAACTAACTGCAGGTTCAATTAGGCGTTAAGCCCCTTTCTCTTCCACACGACCAAGCGCCAAGCCATGAGCCTATTTCTTCATAACTTTACGAGCTATTATCTTTCTAATCCATGATCAATTTGCCTATGCGAAAATTTCAATAGCCATAGATATGATCTTTCAACAGACAATCAAATCTCTTCTTTACAACAATGTTCAGAGTGAAATTTCAGTGGATTATATTCTGATGGTCAGAGTTCATGAACTTGATGGGTCGAAGGTTGTTACTCTGAATGCTTACAATACTGGGTCCGATCAACAATTGATCATGACCATTGGTTTCTCCTCCCTGATGAACGACTAGATATTATCGTTGGGGTACTTGTTGTCGGAGTCTCAAAAACAACGAAGGTACGATCTATGGCCAATATCGGCCATCACTTCTCCTTCCCAATGGACGGTCAAATATGTCGTCAGAGTTAATCCCATCGCCAATGGTCCGATCTACGATCAATCTAGATCATTGATCCCTTTCTCTGATGGACTCTTTGATTTCTTGTCGGAGTGGAGGGAGATTCGATAGGGAACTTCGATAGGAGACTCCAAGAACACATAGGTCTCATCTAATTCTGGGTTTGATGACTACCACGCTGTGAACCGTCGATCTTGTGAAGCTACTCCGTCCCAGATCTAATCTCATCCATCCATTTGGATACACAAAAAAAACATCACAAGTTTCAATGGACTTTGCTTGATTTCAACGCACAAATCAAAGGGCGATTTATCTCCTCTCACAACACAGGTTTCAAATGAAATTCAATCTCAAACACATAATACACATACAATTGAAATAGGAACACAGTCCACACACATATGATTTTATTCGATTTTCTGAAGGAATACAATTACAACAAGGAAAGCTTAGTTCCTTCTGGTCTCATGGACCTCTGTAGAATACACACATTCACACACCTCCCCTGATTCTCCTTTTTAATTACAATACATATAATATTCAATATTTCTCGAATAAATCAAATCAAAACAATATGAATTATCCTAACAAACCCTCTAGTTAGAATTTATGTTCCTCAAATTTAGCAACAACTTGACACTTATTAAAACTACTCAATCTAGATAATCTTCTAGAGATATCTAATACAACTATTACAAACAAAAATAAATAATTAGAGAACCAACTCCCTTGGTAAAGTTTGTAACCCCTTGGGTCAATATCAAGATTTATTGCCATATGCTCATGCATCAGGCTCTTGGGGAAGAAAATATTTTCCATGAGATCTTCCATGAGATTTATTGTCGATTCTTCCATTTAACCAAATACTGAAAGTAGTCTTTACCTCTGGTTCTCTTTGCCACTTTTTGATCTAACGTTGTTTCAATCTCTTTCTCAAATGTGTTAGGAAGTTTTTCTTTCCATCCAATGGTTTGATCTTCATTACTTACAGGTTCATTTGTTGACAAATCCTATGTCCCTTTGAAGGGATACAAATTTGCAACATTAAATATTGGAGAAATTCCAATATCTCTTGGAAGTTCTGTTTCACAAGCATTAGAATTTTTTTTTCTTAAAATTTCACATGGCCCAATATTTTTAAGGTTTAGTTTGTTATATGTGCCTGTAGGAAATCTCTCCTTTCTCAAGTATGCCATTACTAATTCACCAACTTGAAAATCCACTTGTTTTCTTGTCATGTCAACTCTCAGTTTGTACTTGATATTGTTGTTCTTCAATTTATCCTTGACTCTTTCTTGTAGCTTTTGCATGCTCACTACAAAGTCTTCAACCCTCAACATCTTGGTATACACAGTTTAATATCCTTGAACAATAAGCCTTCTTGTATCATGTAGCTCAACCATTGGCTTCTATTGCTGGAAACTATTTTTTCATAGGCTCAATAAGCATCTATGAAATCTGCATCTTCTTTATACATTTTCTTCAGTCCATCAAATCCTAAAGTGTCGACTTAAAATTCTTGCAAAATTAAATTAATCTTACTCAATGCATCAACAACTTTGTTTGCCTTACCACTGGTGTGCTTAATTACATATGTGAAATTTTGCAGAAATTCAACCTGCTTGGCATGTCTCTTATTTAGTTTTGGTTGGATGCTTATGAATTGTAATGCATGATTGTCAGTATACATAACATATTCCTTAGGCATGCGGTAGTGTTTCCATTTCTTTAGTGTTTCAAAAATTGCATAAAACTACTTATCATAAGAAGAATATTTTTGTTTAGATTCATTCAACTTTTCACTAAAATATGTAATTGGTCTCTATTCTTGACTTAAGACAACTCCTATTGGAGTTCCACTAGCATCAATTACAATTTAGAAAAACTTACCAAATTCTGGCAAAGCTAAAACATGTTATTCAGTAATATTCTTCTTCAACAACTTGAAGTTCCCATTAGATGCCTTTGTCCATTTGAATGGTTGTTTGCTTTCTTTGATTGTTTCCACAATTGGAGCACATAATTGACTGAAACTTCTTATAAACTTTCTATAAAAACTTGCTAAACCATGAAAAATCCTTAACTTAAACATATTTCTTGGAGTATGCCAATTTACTATTGCATGAACCTTTTTTGGATAATCTTTAGACCATGTATCACAAATTCCAAATATATCAACTCATTCTTCATAAAATTGCACTTCCTCAAATTGATCAACAATTTATTTTTCTGTAAGATACTCAAAACCATTTTAAGATGTCTCAAATGTTCTTCTTTTGTTTGACTATATATTAAGATATAGATCCAAATATACCATCACAATTTTTTCAATAAATTCTTTCAAAAATTCATTCATTAATCTCATGAAAGTACTTGGAACATTTGTGAGCCCAAAAGGCATCACCAACCACTCATGCAATCCACTATTAGTTTTGAAGGCAGTCTTCCATTCATGTTCTTCTCTAATCCTTATTTGATGATATCCACTTTTCAAATCAATTTTTGAAAAATATTTATCACCACTCAAATAGTCTAACAAGTCATCAATACAAGGCAATGTAATATTGTACCTTATTTTGATCTTGTTGATTTCTCTAGACTCAATACACATACACCATCCTCCATATTTCTTTGGGTTGAGTATTGTTGGAACAACACATGGAATCAAGCTCTCCTTTATCAGTCCTTTATCCAAAATCTCTTGCCCCTGCTTCTTTATTTCTTCATTTTCCGGTGGTGTCATCCTATATGATGCCTTGTTAGTTAACCTTGCTTCGGGGATCAAATAAATATGATGACTAATACTCCTTATAGGGGGTAACACTTTTGGAAAATCATCAACTATAATATCAACAAACTCATCTAACATAGTCTTAACTTCTGCAGGTAAACCATCCAAATTTGTACTTGTAAGTATTACCTTGGGTTTTCTAATCAATGCAAAATGTACCTACTCTTTCTTGACTTCTTGTAGAAATTCCTTTCCACTCATTAACAATACACTAGGACAAAATTCTTCTTTGGATCCTTCATCCTGCAAAGGCAACAATACATGTTTGTGTCCATCTTTTTCAAGTGAATATGTTTTCCTCCTACCATCATGAATGGATTTTCTATCATACCGCCATGGCCTTTCCAACAAAATATGGCAGAAATCCATGGGCATTATATCACATAATACCTTATTCTTGTAGCTACCAATCTGAATTTCCACATTACACTATTCATTCACCGAAAATTGATGTCCTTTCTACAACCAAGACACTTTGTAGGGAGTGGGATGCACTTTTCTCTTCAATCCCAACTTCTCTACCATCTCAATGGAAACCAAATTGTCTGTGCTACCACTATCAACGACATCCTTACAACACTTTCCTCCTAATTTGCATACAGTCCTGGATAAAAAAAATCTCTGGGCTGGTTTCTTAGCTTCCTTCTCTGACTTGATCATAATTATTTTCATCAATAATGATTCCCCTATCTCTGGAGCTTCATCTTTTGTTACTGCATTCACATTCTCCTCCTTGGATTCTGCAACATGTGCACTTATTTGACCTGCTGATTTATTTTTTGGATAGTCCCAAGACATGTGGTCTGTCTTCCACATGTCTAATATCTAATTTCTCTGCCTTTGGAGAAAAATATTCCGCCTCTTGATTCTCCTCCTCTTGGTGACTAACTACTTCAGCTTCCTCCTTCATCTTTTGGAGTCTGAAAACCTTTTCCATTGGATTGTTCTTTACCTCTTGTTGGACTTATACATTTTCTCTTGTGGTTCTGTTTTCTAGTCATCTTCTTCTATGTTTTCAAAGCTACTTGGTAGGAATCCTCAATTGTCTTCAGGTACACAATGATAATTTCATCTTGTATCTCATACCTCAATCCATTGATATACCTGGAAACCTTTTCAACATCTTCCTCAATATGACCAGGTCTAATAATCAACATGTAAAACTATTTTGTGTATTCTTTTAGTGTCATAGTCTTCTGTTGAGATTCCACAATTGTCTAAATAAATTCAGCTAGTAATATTTAGGCATGAACTTGCTTTTGAATTTAGCAATCATTCTGTCCCAATTTCCCATTTTGGATTTTCCTTTTAGATTCCCATCTTCTTGCAATTCATCCCACCATAGCGTTGCATGACCTTTCAAACTTGTCACTACATATTTTACCTTTTTCTCTTCATCTAAATCCTGATAATCAAAATATTTATCTAGAGAATTTATCCAATCAATCAATTTTTCAACATTCAGGGTACCTTCATACATTGGTACCTCTACTTTTGGTCTGGCACCGACCTTTGTAGCCACCCTTATCAATTTCTCTTCTATTTTTTCCTCTTCTTCCTCTTCCTTAGAGGTTGTTTCTTCTTCACTCTCACTGACATCCCCTACGTCAGGCTCCCTCCCCTACGTCAGGCTCCCTCTTCTGGACAGTCTCCAAGGCTTCGATCCTTTCCTAGAGTTGTCTCAATTCTTGTTGCAATGCTGCAATTGCAATTGGTCTTCCTCGACCTCCTCTTCTGGGTGGCATATTCTTCTTCTCACGAACACACGCTTTGGTGGTGTATTTTCTCTGATACAAAAACAATGATGAGCTGCGTCCAAATCCCATAGAACAAAGTATTTGAACCTTACTTTGTTAGCAGCTCTAGAAGCTCGTTGCCTCGGATCGAATCTCGTAGCCAAATAACTGTAGGTTCAATTAGGAATTAATCTCCTTTCTCTTCCACGCGACCAAGCACCAATTCCATGGGCCTATTTCTTCATAACTTCACGGGCTATTATCTTGCTAATCCACGATTAGTTCACCTATCCGAAAATTTCAATAGCCATATATATGATCTTTCAACGAACATACAAATATTTTCTTTACAACAATGTTCATAGTGAAATTTCAAAGGATTGTATTCCGATTGTCAAAGTTCATGTAATCCAATGGTCGGAGTTAAGGGATCAAATGATTCAGAGTTTAGAACTCCGATGGGTCGGAGGTTGTTAATTTGAATGCTCACAATATTGGGTCCGATCAACAACTGGTCATGATCGTTGGTTTCTCCTCCCCGATGAACGACTAGATCTTATCATCGGGGTACTTGTTGTTAGGGTCTCATAAACAACGAAGGTACGATCTATGGAAAATATTGACCGTTAATTCTCCTTCCCAATGGATGGTCAAATCCGTCATCAAATTTAATCTCGTTGCCAATGGTCCGATGTACAATCAATACAGATCATTGATCCCTTTCTCCGATGGACACTCTGATTGCTTTTCAGAGTATTGCGTCAGAGTGGAGTTTTGACGAGGAACTCCGAAAACACATAGGTCTCGTCTAATTTGGGGTCCAATGACTACCACGCTCTGAACCATTGATCTTTTGAAGCTGATCTGTCCCAGATCTAATCTCGTCCGTCCATTTGAATCCACTTAAAAAACATCACAAGTTTCAATGGACTTCGCTCGATTTCAACTCACGACTCCGAGGGCAATTTACCTCTGCTCGCAACACAGGTTTCGAATGAAATTCGATCTCAAACACTTAATACACATACATTAAAAATAGGAACACGGTGCACACAGATATGATTTTATTCAATTTTCTGAAGGAATACAGTTACAAGAAGTAAATCTCAGTTCCTTATGGTCTCATAGATCTCTGTAGAATACAAACACTCACACACCTCCCTTGATTCTTCTTTCTGATTACAATACATATTAAATCCAATGCTTCTCGAATAACTAAAAAAACAATCTGAATTATCCTAACAAACCCTCTACTTAGAATTTATGTTCCTGAAATTTAGCAACAACTCGACACCTATTAAAACTATTCAATCTAGAGAATAGTATCGAGATATCTATTACAACTATTACAAATAAAATAAATAATTAGGGAACCAACTCCCTTGGTAAATTTTGTGACCCCTTTACTTCTAGATTCTCTTGCATCATGAATGGATAAAGAGGTGATAATAAATTAATACGTTAAGGATTTCTTAAGAACTAGTGGTTTGACATCAATCAATGGTCAATATATTAAAAACCTGAGACAATAAGTGAACTTGAGCAATTGATTTTTGGTTTGAGAGAGTTAAAGATGGATATATTATGGAATTTACTATTGAATATCATACTTCCTTTAATGTTGTTGAATGAGAATTTAAGGCTATACAAAGAGGCAAATTGTTGGAAGAAATATAGTTGTGGATCATGATGTTTTTTTATTGAAAAGGAATTGATGTAGATGAGACCTAACACCATGGAAATGCAAGTCTGTTGTGTTGAGGGGCAGGGAAAGAAAGAAGGGAGATGTGATAAAAGGATAGAAAGAAAAATAGATCTAGAGGCACAAAAAAGGTAAGAGAAGAAATATATGAAAGAATGAATGTGTTGTGCAAAGTAGTTTGGAAAGTCCATCTTGTTAGTTCAAAGAAAAGGAGAGAAAACATGGTAGAAAGTAGCAATAAGGTAAGAAAAATACAAAGGAAATATGCATAGGAGTGTGTTGTTGTAGAGACCATGATAAAGGTGCATGAAAAAGAGGAAAGGCCACTACAAAGATGCAATGTGCAAGAGGTGGCATCTTTAGCCCACACCAAAAGAGATGATAGTAAATTAGATGTAGACAATGTTGGATCCTAATGGTTGATAAGAAATGATGAATACTGAGATGAAGATGAAATAAATGATTCAATCAATGAATATACCTAGAGTGAGGTTGGGTATGACCTTAGTGAAAGTGAGGACACCGTAGTAGTTGTAGTTTGTTTGGGCACATGAGACTAGAAGATATTTCTGGGTATAACGAAGAAGGATTTGGAGAAGTAAGTTGGTATAATCCCATTTTTGAACCACCCCCATGTGCACATCATTAGACTAAATAGAATTGTTTTTTTGTAGAAACATAGGTTAGGAAAATTATTCAGTATAGAGTAGAAGGAGAAGCATCAAGTAGAGGAAGTATAGTGGTAAGAAGCTTGAATTTTTCATTGGCATGGACATCAAGTGATCCAATGCTTAGAGTTCTTGTGTTTCATGGATCTGGGAAGGATGATGTAGAACACCATTGTTTTATATGTGAAGATATATGGATGACAAAAAAAAAATAGATGAAGCAATACATATTACACAATTGGAGACTGTGACCTTCATATACTAGCCTCTCAAATGGTATATGAAGTATAAGTCTAGTACCTGCAACACAAATAAGAACTTTTAATGAGATAAGCAGAGATTTGTTTAAATAATTTCAAAAGCCAACATTAGAGAAACAATTTATAGCAAAACTAAAGTATATCAAATTAAGAGTTGGAGAGTCTATTTGGGATCATGATCATAGGTTCAAGGAATAAGTAGTAAAGTTAACTTTTCAAATACTAGATGTTTGTCAAAGGGAATGCTTTATTGTTGGATTGTTTCCCCACATCCACATCCCCCTCATGCAACATAAGATCACATCTTAGGAGGAGGCACTGGAGATAGCTATACATATTGATTCCACACTCAGAGTCAATGATTCATCATTAGGAATAACATGAACTCAGAGTCAACTTGCTAAGATGGCTAATAAGTTGCAGGACCTATGGGAAATGAAGTGTTTGAGAATGTTTTGTACACTCTGTGTAGAATAGAGGTGAATCATAGAAACAAATACCCCATGATGAGTAATTACATTGGAATAGGTGCGTCGAACCCATTTCCCATGGGGTCTAAGCCAGAGTCGTGCAAAATCTATATATAATGGGCACATGATCTGCCTTGTTACCCTATGTTGCAAAAGTATTAGAATTCAAAAAATGCACCATTTTGCAAATTTTGTAAATTTATAGGACATGATGTGAACAACTATAGGTCATTGTAGTTGATGAAATAAAGCATGATGGATGCCTACCATGTTCAAGGAATAAATGATAATGGATTTATAGGATATGGAGGATCCAAATGAAGAGCTTGAGGTGAATATGGAGGCATGAGGAAACCGACTTGTTTTGGTTGCAGAGAGGTTAGACACATCGTGCGAAATTTTATGAAACCCCAAGTGATTTGAACCTACTATCATAAGACATACCACAAGATAGAGGAATGTCTATATTTGATAAAGGAATGTGAAGAGAATAAGGTACACATTGTGATAATAGAGTCACACAAAGAATATGGAAGCACTATGAACGTACATGTGGTAAAATTATGTGGAGCAAGGATCGTGATGGATGTAGAAACAATATTGATAGGGAAGATCATGAAAGTTGCACCAAGACTGTTATAGTTTGATGTAGGGAGGTAGAGACAATTCATCTATGATGTAATGTAGACATTCAAAAAATGCACCTAAGTACAAGAAGGAGGCACAAACCAGAAGAGGTCCAGAAGATGAGTTGCCAATTAAGTGAGTGATTTTTCAAGATGTTGTATCAATTTATTAAGTGATCAAAAGATATATGGGAGATTAATATAAATATCATCAAGATGGATACTGATTTTGGAGGATGATCATCCCATCCCAACTCCTCTTCATAAGTGCAATCTACGACAATTCAAGAGGAAAACAAAAAGAACATGAAGGGAGTTCCATATGACTATAGAGTTGGGAGGTTATGAAATGAAGGATGTCATGTTGGATCTTGTATCTAACTTGAACATCCTTCCCAAGAAATATTGGGAGATGATGGGGAAGCCAAAGCTAGTTTGGTCACCCATCCAGTTGAGAACCAAGGTTAACTAATCAGTACAAATTTTTCCCTATTGGAAGAGTTGAATATGTTGAGGTAGATATAGATGGGGTGAAGATTGTGGTTGATTTTGAAGTTATTGATATTATGGATGAAAATTACTCCTACAAAGCCTTGTTATGTATCGATCAAGTTATTTGATAATGAAACTATATTGAATTTAAAGCATGGGAGGGTGTCATTTGAGAAAGGGGACCTTTGGGTGGTCGCTCCTTTGGAACCCACTAAAGGAGAGATAAAAGAACATGTTAATGATGATGTGTAATGCTCAATCTTAGAGAATATTTTTAATATCACTACATGGAAAGAAGACTACATAAACCCAAATGTAGATGGTGAGTTGAGATAGAGGACCATCTATTTGTATGATATAGATTTACAAGATTCCATGGATATGTGGCAAACAAGAGGTTATGAGATGTCTAACATAAGATGCACAAACTCAGAGAGATATGTGTGCAAGATAGGGATGGAGTTGTGTTATCCTTTGAGATATGATGGAACAAGGTTAGTAAGAATATTTTTTTATATATGATGGAGGAGAATGTACCAAATTAACAACCATTATTAGCGATGAATTCCATCATGAAAGGAACCCCTGCATGCTAGAGGGCTATGCACAAAGATAACTTGGGGAAATGGGCATGAGTGGTAAATAGTATGTTGTTAAGATGGTGGTGTTATTACTTTCATAGGTTTTCATTTTGAGCGATATGGAGACCATGCATTGTAATTTATTTTCTCAACATTTTGGGCTTGGAAACTCATCCCATATTTGGTTTTACACTATTTATGATTGGTTTCTTCCTCATTTTTTAACATTGAGAGCTTGTCTCCTAAAGATGGGTTGAGTTGCCAAGCCTGAAACATTGAGAAAATAAAATTACAACACATGGTCTCTGGTTTGCTCAAAATGTTGTTAAGATTTCAACCATCTTAGGACTTGGGGTGGGTAAACATGTATAAAGGAACATAATATATTGAGGAGCACATCTAGTTTTTCTAGATGAGATAGATTGAGAAGAACTTCTTAGCAAAGGAGTGAACTTGTTAGATGTTGTGTCTAGAAGCTAGTATGTGCAAGAGCAAACAAGGAGATGAATGAAAGAATGGGAAGCAATGTAGAAGCAATTCTACATGACATGTAGATTCACTTCAGAGAACCACACACTATTTTGGATTCTGAAGGAAATTAAGCACTTCATCTTCTGAGGTAAACTAGAACATGTAAGTCAACCATAGAGAGTGGTTTGTGCATATGACATGAAGCTTGAGAAATTGAAAGATCTCATATATTGCTAGAAGATGGAGGGAGAAGAGCCTAGGTAGTTGACTTAATTACAAAAATTTGAAGACTCATTCCCTAATAATATTCAATATATGGCGGGGATTTCAAGATCCTTGGGAGAAATGAAAATACAATTGAAACTTGATGCTAAGCATGTGAAGAAACAATTGCATCGATTGAATATGAAATACAAGGAGGAAGAAAAAAATGAGGTAGATAGAATGTTGAGCTCAGTTATAATTTTTTTAGTAGAAGAGTCATAACGGATGAACCCCATGGTAATTCAAAACAAGAAGACATGATATATTTCGATCTGCACTCACCTTATATCCTTGAATGTAGTGTGTGTACATGATCCTTTCTCTACATCATTGATAGATGAAGTCCCGAAGAATGTAGGATGAAGAGGATTACTCATTCACTATGGGTTCTTAGGATACCATCAACTCAAAATTATGGATAACGAAAAAACAAAGAATTTTTTTTCCATTGAGAGGGGTTCATTTGCATACAATTTCATGCTATTTGGATTGAAGAATGCACCCACTGTATTCTCCAAAATTGTGGTCACTGCATTTAAGGAGTGCATGTATAAGTTTTTGGAAGTTTATTTATATGATTGGACTATGTTTAGTTTGTTCAGGGACCACATACAAGTGCTAAGGTTAATGCTAGAAAAATGTTGACTACTATAGATCCCTTTGAATATTAAGAAGTGTATTTTTTGCATCTCCTTTGGAGTTTTGGTAGGACATATTGTTTGCAAGAAGGAACTATTTGGAGACTAGGTGAAGATAGTTGTGATTGTGGACATGACTCCCCCTATGCCTATAAAGGCCTTGTGCACCACATTTATACATATAGGATACTATTGCAAGTTTATTAGGACTTATGCATGCATTACAACATCTCTAGAGAATATCTTGAAAAGAGATATGAAATGTGTTTGGAGTGTCAAGGAGCATTTGATTTGTTGAAGGAGAAGTTGGTCACTACACCCATTCTAGTATTTCCTAATTGGATGAAATTATTTCATGTGGATGTAGATGCTTCAACAATTGCACTTGGTACAGTGTTACATAACATGAAGAAGGTAATATTGATCATCCCATTTTATTTGATGGTAGGAACTTATTCGATGCAAAAGGAAACTATACAACTAGAATAAGAGAGGGCCTTGCAATGGTATATGCACTACACAAGTTTAGACATTACCTTCTAGGTAATGCATTTAAATTATTCATCAATCATTATTCACTAAAATACTTAGTCAACAAGCTAGTGTTAGGGGGGAGAATTTGTATATGGTTTTTTTTGTTTCAAGATTTTTATTTTGAAGCAATGGTTAAGCATGGGAAATATGATGTGGGACTTGATCATTTGTATAGGTTGGATTTAGGAGAAAGTGGAGGTAGTGTTGATAACAATATTCTTGACGTGCACTTATTTCAAATTGATATTTCACCAAACCAATTTATGGAGCTCACAAAGTTCTTAACAACTAGGAAGTCACCAAAATATTATACTTATGCATAGTGATGACAATTAGTAACTCATGCAATATATTACTAATTGTAATATATTTGTATAAGGTTGGTAAGGATGGGTGTTGGACAACTGAGACGGGGGGGTGAATCAGTTGTTACCGTGCTTAAACAATTATGCTTCTTTTAAACTCTTTGCTGAGACACTTAAATGATGATCACAATAATGCAGGGGAATAAACCATGGCAAATTCAGCATCAGTCACACATATGAGAAACACAG
>SNQJ01S0051040.1:62095-108481 GCA_010110895.2 Picea sitchensis
GTCTGAATCCCCAAGGGATTTTTATCCTTCTTATCCTACCATCTCCACTACTGTACTTGCCATCAATGACAAGTCTATGCTACCTATAAAAACATGCCAACAATCCTCTGTACATTCTTCCTGCACCCATGCCATCTTCATTGTTGTACTTGCCATCAATGACAAGCATATGCTTACTTGTTAAACATTTTCCAACAATGGGATCCTACATAGGTGTGTTTTTGAACATGAACAATATGCACTTTTGTATGAACCACATGAATGGGTCACTACAAGACACAATGCAAGAAAATAAATATCTAGTAAGGTGTTGTACATAGGATTATGGTGGCCTGTGTTACATCAAGATGCCAATGGGTATTGTAAGAGATGTGATGTGCATTAAAGAGTAATAAAGTTGTCAAGACATGATGAGCTACCATCATTTCTTGTTGTGGCATTGGAACCATTTGAGAAGTGAGCGATTGTCTTTGTAAGTTTGGTCAATTCCCCTTCGTGGAGGACTAGAGTGCACTATATTATTACACAACAAAATACCTTATGCATTGGGCCAAAGATGCACCAGTAAAGTATTTCACTACAAAAATTTCTATGTGTTTCATTTTTGAAAATATTATAACAAGTTTTGGTTGTCCAAGGGTGTTAATGAGTGATCAAGGCACACACTTCATGAATACTATCATTATATCATTGATTTAGGGGTTCATAATTCATCATAATAAAAATCACACCTTATCACCCACAAGCCAACAAGATAGTGGAGGCTTTTAACAAGATTTTGGAACATGCTTTGACAAAGAACAATAATGTGGAGCGAGATGATTAAGATGAGTGTGTTCCTATAGTACTATGGGCCTACAAAACCACTTGTAATAGGTTAACGAAGAATAATCCATTTTATCTTGTGCATGGAAAAGAAATAGTTATGCCCCTTGAATTTTTTGTCCCTAGTGTATGCATTACAATGGCTACAAAAATTACAAATGATGAATCTCTTAACAAGAGGTTAGAGGATATAATGGAGTTGGAGGAGCATTGTGTTATTGTAGGGTTCAATCTAACCATGGAGAAGCAAATATATAAGGCTTGGCATGACTAAAATATTTGTTCAAAGGTAATGGAACCTATATAATTGGTTATGCTCTATGAACATAATTATTTTTTAAATCCACGGAAAGTAAGGATGATATGGCTAGGAACCTTCTGCATTGCATATATCCTAGATGATGGCACAATAAAATTGACAAAATTGGATGGAAAACTAGTGAAGGGTAGTCAATTGAATCTCTACTATGGCTCATTGGGGGGCCAATGACCATCTACGAAAGAGACACACATGCACTATAGTAGGAGTAGAGTGTGCTAGAGAGTTAGTGGTTTGATGATTCATGGTTGTCATAAAGTAGTTAGGTTTTTTTTTTGTTAATTTTAGTTGCACATTGAAAGTATAGATTGTTTTTCTCTTAAAAGGTTGTGTTCATCAAGTACTAGTCATGTCACATGAATGAAATAAAAAAAGGTGATGTGAATTTGAAAAGGCACAAAACTAGGTTCTCTTATTGATGTGACAAGGAGCTATGACAAGAGAGAGTTAATGGTGGTGACATGACATAATATTTAAGAGGAGATCATGGGAATAAGTCTAAGAAAATGATGACAAAGATATTGCAATGCGATTAAAAAACAATCTAAATTTGAATTACCCACAATGAGCATTAATAATGGTGAGTCTTGACATGATAGGCAGTGGGTGTTGTTATTATCAATCCCATTGTTGGGTTTTATATAAATAGGGAGCAAGGAGTTGGGGATAGCATACATGTTTTCACAATTTACTTAGAAAGCTGAATAATTGAAGGGTTGCAGTCTTCAAGTAGAATTTTTCATGGCAACTTCATCTAAGCCTAGAGCCCATCCAAAGAAAAAGGCCCATAAGGAAGCGAACATGTTGATCTTGGAGGTCCATGAGAAGGTACATATTATTGATCCATTAATTAGGAAAGTTAGCATCATGGGGTTTTCAAATTTCAATTTACAAGATGTTGCTCAATTTCTTGACTTTTAGTTTGATTTTTATGCAAAAGTAAAGACATAGTTTATGGTATGGAATCAATTAAGCCAAAAGAATGACCATGAGGATTGTATACATATGGTATTATGTCCCTAGTAGACATGCCTCACTTTGGATGGAGTGCATCCATTTCTCATCGAGTTAGATTTTTTTTCAGTTGGTTGCATGGAGGCTACTTGTGGCTAGATTGACCTCACCATATTGATCAAGACATTCTACATCGAGTTTTAAGTTTGTTATGATAAGGAGGGGATGAAATAGAGGTGATGATGGATTGGGATGCCACCACAAAGGACATCTCTAAAAAATGTGAAACGCACAGAGGTATGTGTAGTGTAATGATTTCATCCATGTACGATCTTGAGGTAAAGTATTCTCCATAGTTACTATCCTATAAGTTGGTTCAAAAGTGTCTGAGATATGAATGTTGCATGGGAATCATCCTTGCAGCTAAAAGGTGCACACAAGGCATCAAGATGTATTGGGTGCTCTATATTTAGAATATGTTTATTTCTAACTACTTGGAGGCATAAGAGTATGGTAAGGACTTCCATTATGGTTTGGTACTCTTGTTCCTTGCAATGATTTCATGTAAATCAACAAAAGGAAGACCCTTTGACACATAAGTTACAAAGACATTTCCAACACCAAAGTATAATATTTGGTAGTATAACAAGGATAAGCTACTTCAAGTGGATATAAATTTATCATTTTAGCATTGGTATACATGAATGATATAAGAGACTATTGAATCCTTTTGGATTCTATGGAATACTGAAGATAAGTATGATGAATTCATTTGTTTTGAATTTGATATGCATAATGTTTATCTTAAGTCCCACACATATCCATAAGCACTTGAAGATGTTTTACCCTTTTTCATTTATGAAAATGAAATTCATACTATAATCACACAATGGCTTGAGAAATTGCACCTACAACTAGATTCATAGGTTTAAATTATTAATGTCAAAGAAGCTAGAACTACAAACAAGCAAGAGAAAGGAAGAATGATAGAAACTGCATCAAATAAGAATGTTAGAAAAACACCTTGCCTTACAAAGATCAATCAACAAAGACAACAAGAACAAGAGGAAAAAGAAGCAACACACACAACAAGTCTTATTGGGAAGAAGAGAACCAAGACAAACACTACCACTTCATCACAATCATCTAGAGGATCATGTTGAGCACTCAACACACCCTTAAATTTTTTGAGATTTTTAGGGTACCACTCTGTTTTGTTTTCAATTTCTTGGTCTTTTTCCATTTTTTATTCTTTTATTCCATTTATATTTCCTCTATAATTTTTGTTTCCTTTGTCCATTTTGATTCATAGCGAAAGCTTAAAGAAAAATCCAGGAAAGGAACACACATATCGATTCAAAATTGGCTAATGAACAAGAAGAAATAGCTCACAGAAAGATCTTAAGAGACAACTTCTCAAAAGGGCTGATGAAATTATAGGGTTGGGAGTTTAAATTGAGAGATAACAACAAAAGGACAAAAGACCTGACCCGACGAAGCTTGGTTTCTTTGGCATACCATGTTGTCATGTGTGGAAGATGCTTTAACTAGGGGGACATCATATCCAAGAAGCTCAACATCAAGATTAGTCAATCCTAGACCCATCAACCAGGTGTTTTCCTTGAATTTCACATGGTGTCATTCTTACTTGATGTTTTATGTTCTCCCAACACTTTCCTAGGTTTGTCACTTAGTTGGCAAGTCTCTAAGCCACCAATGCATGTCTACTTCAACATGTTATGGGAGAGTAAATACAAGAAGTCATATGGTCAAATTTGTGACTTCTTCATGGCCTAGATCTACTTCCTCATATTTGGTCCAAAATGTTCTAGATTATCTAAGAAGACCAAAAAGGTTTTGGCATACATAGGTAACTGGTATTTGGAGGAGTAAAAAACATATCTTCGCATCTATGGAGCCAATAAACCACCTCATTTGGTGCCCATTTATGTTCCTGACGGGATTTTGGTTAGAGAAATCTGCTAACTATCCATAATGCAGGGGTTCAATGCTACATTGGTCAAAGACAAAAGCAAAATCTTCATCCCCTTAGGTTTTCAAGTAGGGTATTACACAGTTAGGGATACAAAGCATACAAATAAATAAGGATAGATTCAAATTGAATATAGGTTCATAACTAGAAGGTTCATAAATATTGATCCTAAATGTTTCGTCCTTAAACATGCTGAACTAGTATATCCAAGCTGGCCATATGCTCATGAGAAGTGGCAGGAATAATTGTTCACTGAAAATGACCATGACTGGAAAGAGGTAGAGAAAATATAATCCCACCCTAATGTAACTGTGTTCACCTCCTTGTCACTAGAAGAATATATTAAGATGATAAATTAAGGAGCTACCTCTAGCAGAGAAAATGAAAAAGAAAAGAAAGAGGAAGAGGAAAGACTGAACACATAAAAGGAATAATAGGCCTTTTTGGTAGAACAATAGAAAATTCTCAAAGAGAAAGAACAATAGAGGACACAACAAGAGAAATTGAGGAAGAAAGAGGAGGAGGATTCTGCTCAACAATTGTTGGCGAAGCAGAGGATGAAGGAAGAAAAAGAACAAAGAAAGAAGGAATTTTTGGAAAAGAGGAAGAGATATCAAGAAGAAAATACTAGGCAAGACTTAGAAGAATTAAGAAAGAAAATTGAAGAGGAGAAATATGAAGGGAAAAGGAAGGCTTAGGAAGAACAAAGGAAAAATGAAGAATTGGAAAAGAGAAATGAAGAGAAGGAAAAGGATCAGAGCCTCAAGAGAGAGAAAAAGAAACATGCAACATATCTAAAGCCTTCTAAAATCGTTGATTTGACTAAGGATGAAGAGCAAGTGGACAAGACTGGTGTCCCCATTATCAATGAGAATGTGACTAACGATGAAAATCCCCTTACATATCCAATATATGAAAAGGATATGGAAACAAAGGGTGACATTAATAATCAAGACACCCAAACATATGAGAAGGAAACCACCATGACAAACAATGAACAGACTCAAAATCCAGTTGGTGGCCCAAGTCAAGAAGTACCTTTGTCTGAGAATCTAGAAGGAAATACAGGTGTCCAAGATAACCAACTGACTAAAGATAGTGAAGAAGTTAAGGATACAATAGGTGATAATGATATAGGTGGTGAGGATACATAAGGCAAGAAGCAAAATGCTGAGAAGATGGATACCACATATGCACAGATTTTAGACAACGACAAACCAGCTGAAAAACCGTTTGAAGGATAAACACTTGAGGAGAAGGAGTAAGAAACCCAAGATAAAACACATAATACCTACACAGATGAGACAATGCCCGACACACACACAGGAGAGGGAATAACTGATTCCCCATCCAAATAAGAGATTCTACTCATCTATGGGCATTTCCATACCTCTGGAAGTCTGGATAGTATTTTGTCTTGGGGTGATCAACCTATTCCCCAAACTATTGAGGAAGTGGATGATTTTGAGTCTTTGGCCTATGATCGAAACATGAGTTTCATTGTAAATAGGACCTAAAGAGAGAGGAAAACCACATTGGATAGTAGTGTGCTTTGCACCTCGGAAGAAATATTTCTGGACACTAAAAAAGCCAAAATGAGTGAATTATTTTCAGCAAATCTTGCCATATCCCATGCCTCATTTGATAAAGATGTTGTAGAGGAAATATAACTAGAGTAGGCTAAATAAGAGGTGACTTTTCTAAATTACCAGGTGTAGTATTATCAAGAGGTTGGGGGAGCAACAAATTTAAGAAAAGACCTCATGGAAGAACATGAAAAATTCCTAAAAATTCAGGATGATATTATGAGGAAAGCACTCGGGCTCTAGGAAGAATCCCTAATACTAGGGATTACACACAGAGAAATCCTTAGATGGTGTGAGAAGTGTGCAAGAGCACTGGACATAGTGAAGTTTCTCCAAGAGGTACAACATGAGAAAGGTGTTGAATACCACGACTTAAAGATCCCCTCCAAGGAAAATCTCTCCAAGATGCTTTCAACTACACAGTGCTTGGAAAGCATAGTAGATGAGTCGAAGGAAAGAGTTGAAGAAGAATGGGAGAGTTGTAATCGGGCTTGGGGAAATATAAATGAAACGATGGCCGACCATCGACTACCATCTTTTGGGTTCCCATCGGAATTTCGATCGATAAAGGAGGTGTCAACATGGATACAAAGAAGTGATAATGAGTATAAAAGTGAGGTGCAAAAGATATCGACCGTTAAAATGAGACATATTCAGAAGTACGTGGTTGAGGAAATCAAGAGTATTGATAGATTGGACCAACTAGCAAAGAGAATGGAGAATTACATTGGTCATTTCAAGAATAGCAAGCATGCGTTGAACATGCCAATGGACCAACACAAGTTTCCATACGATGATAGATGTGTTGAACTATGATCTTAATGGTTAGAGTATTTGGACGAGCATGCAAGCCCCAGGTCTCCCATATCACCCAAGTAATCTTGACTCATTTTTTTATTTTTGATATTTTCTAATTTCTGATTTACTATTTTTAACATTTAAAACTTTTATAAATAAAAAGGTCGTCTTTGTAGAAAATACCTTTGGGAAAACATTTTTTTTTTGTCTATTGTATTAGAGAACTATTTCAAGGTTAATAGAGAAGCCCTTAAGGGGCCAAATAAGTTTTAAAAAATCCATTGTGTGCCATGATTAGATGATGGATTCTTCTACACTCAATCATTATGTCTTTGATTTCTAGTAAGAGTTTATATTTTCTCAAGTTATCTTGTTAATTGTGTGAACTATTGGGTATCGATACAAATCTCCTTTAATTTTATTTACAGTAAAATGTTCAGCTTATTTAAAGTTTTAGCAATCACAAAATTAATTTTATGGTTATTCACAGAGTAAAAGTTGAATTTTTTTATGTTTGTGAGGATAACATTGTAACTAAATATTTCCTGGAATTATTTCTTGAAGGCATATAACTTAGTTACTTTCTTATTCTATGTAATCAATTCTTTAAAACTTACTTTTAAGAGAAATAAATTATTTCACTCTTTTGCATATTTCCCCTTTTTACAGTGGTCGGTTACTAGAATAATTTCTTTGAAAAAACCCCCACATACTTGTTTTTTTTTTCTCTGTCATACAAGGTTATCCTTAGGGAAGTTCCCTTGAAACATACTAGCTATTTCCCTTTATGCAGTAAGAAAACATAACACAGAAAAAAACAAAAAAAGAGACAAAAGAAGTGAATTTAGTCACTCTTGAAGCCCATCGAACGTTTACTAGACCATTAACGCAAAGGACCATTCCACACCAAATAGGGAGGATTATAATTGGGTCTCGTTCTTAGGTTTAAACCCTCTTGTTGAGAAAATGGATTCCAGCCCCCTCAACAAAATTGACACTAGAAGGAGGGCCTAAAGCATGGAAAGCCATACAAACATCCCACATAAATAAAATCAAAAGCTTGAAGATATTTCCTTTAAAAATACTTCACCACAGGCAAAGGAAAGTTTTGGATCCCATACTAAAATTCCATACCCAGTATCTCATGAGGAAGTTAACACTTTCAGAAGAATCACTAGACCATATGCTAGGAAGATAGAGGCACTACCCACAACCCCATTGCTTCCTCGAAGAAGGAAAATTGTAATACAAATTGTGTCCACATATGAACATACCTTAGTAAACACAGTCGAATATCTAATAGGGTTTTCCTTACTTGAAATAGAACAACCTTTTGACTTAATCCCAAATACTCCTGCAATTGCTCCTCTTGTAAGCAATTTTTTGATCACCAAGAATATTTTGAACATGAGGAGGAAGAATCTAATCTAGAATCAGAAGCTTCAGTCTACAAATCATAACACATGGGAGACAATAATGAGAATAATAACCAACCATGGTTGGCCAAGGATGTCTTGGCCTTGCATGGTCCATTACACAATTTGCCCAAACATTGAGAGAAATTACTTCCTAAATTTAACCCTGAAATATATGGATCTCCTGATGATCACATTAAGCAGTTTATTCTTTCCATTCAGTTGATGAATGTACAACATGATGATGTATTCTGTCGATTTTTTTCTTATACTTTTGGAAACTCAGTCTCTACTTCGTACTTCAATCTCCATGTTGGATCTATAACAAATTGGACCAAGTTCCAAAAATATTTCTTAGATAAGTTTGGAGAGAAAATCGCTACAGGGGGGTTATGGATGAGTTATTTGCTGCTACAATGGGGCCTACATAAAAGGTCAAGGATTTTAATCAACATTTTACCACAACCCTAAACAAGTTTCAAAGGGAAGCTTCCCCATCCCAAGAGTTACAAATTAAGGTTTATGCCAATGCTTTACGAACCTCAATCTCTATGTTCGTAAAAAGGGATGATAAGCATACCCTTGTAGAAAACGTTGAGGAGGCGAATGATATATAATTTCATATGAAAGAGTGTAAAGATAGTCAAATCTCTTTAGGGAAAAAATAAACAGTACAATCTAAAAGAGACATCTTGTTGACAAGGCCATAAGGAAATCAATATCTAGAAAGCCATGAAAAGGATAAATATTGATATGGAGAGCTTATGAAAAGGAAATCAATTAAAAATCTCTCGAATGAAATAGTAGACATGCAAAGAAGTGCAAGGGAAGGTACCTCTATCCAAAGGAATTACACACATTTCTTGAAGAGACCTCCTCCTTTTAAGGCTATTGAATTCCCCAACTAATTTGAACATTGATTTAGGTGAAGTAGCCTCATACACTTTTTGTAATTATCATCATGAAAATAATTCTGAGAAGAATTGTCCTCAATGGATAAATGCCATGAATTTTATGGAAAATCATTTTCTAGATGGATGTTCTCTATTTGATCAAACCAATGACCCATCATCTAATGCTACAGATTAACAATACACTAAACATATTGAGGAATCAATTATGTTGTTGTGGGATATGATGCCTGGGGTAAATATGACTGAAGAAGAGAAATTAATATATGAAACCTTAGTCATTCAGAACAAAAGCAAAGGACCTATTTCTCAACCCCATACTATTGTATCTCAATCTATAAAAAAACTTGGACCTCAACACCTTTAGAAAATCCCACTCTTGTGATCGCCTCTGCTCCTAAAATTGTAAGTTAGGAGTTGGAACAATTGGAATATAACATAGTAGAAGATCTGAAAAATATTAAAGTCAATATCTCTATTATGGATCTCTGCAAAATTTCTTAGCAAAAAAATTTGTTACTCAATGCTTTGAAGGATGAGAAAACCCAAACTATGAATGTTGATCAAATTGTAAACAAAATGAATCTAGGGGAAGCCCGAAAATCAGCAGTAAACACAACATCCATAGATAAGAAATACAAGCTATATATACCTCTTTTCTTGTTAAAATTTGAGATTTTCAACAAAAGTCTGCACAATTCCTTGGTATATTTAGAGGCATCGTCAAGTGTCATGCCATATTATGTCTATTAGAAGTTGAATGCAACACCTACCAAGAGTTCAAATCATATTATACAATTAGATAGATGAGAGGTAAAAGTAATCAAGGAAATGGAAGATGTTATGATTAGGATCTCTTCCAACCCTAAGATTCACCAAGCCATTGATATTGTAGTTGTAGACATCCCAGAATAATATGGAATTTTGCTCAGTCGTGGCTGGTCACACAAATTCCAAGGATATTTTTCTTTTTATTGGTGTCACCTATGGTTTCCTTGGAACATACGACCTAATAAGATAAGAATCAATTGACATAAATATTTAAAGCACATTGTGACTGATTTGGAGGCACCCAATGAGCCAATCTCATCCGAATTTATCATATTTGGGAATTATTATCTTGACTCATATTTTGGAAATTCCACACCCTTCACTTATGAAATTGTAGTAACATGGAAATATAAATTACTTCTGCAAATGGAAAAATTCATACCAAAAATATGCAACATCCCTACTGAAATTTCTGTAGTCAACACATCTCAAAGGAAAGTGATGAAAAATCATAAATTGAAAAGGAAGAAGTAACACCTCATGCTGTCTCTGAAATCTGGACTCTTTTCTATGATGGTTCTGTAACACCCCTTCTCTAAACCCCGAGTCTATGCAATTAATCACTATTGGTGATTTCCATGCAATGACATGTGAATATTGTAAATGTATTATTTTCTTAATTGTAGATGCCAAAAAATGACTGTGGGGTGAAGCCTTAAAGTATTGACCATGATACCACTAGGGGAAAGAGTGAAGAAAACCTAGAGAGGGGTTCCTCATGCTAAAGAGGACCCAACCCTCCTTGCTGATAATATTTGATTTTGAGATATTCCGATTAATTCCCTCATCCAATATTTCAAGACAAATGAATTAATGAGGAAGGGATGGTGGTTGATAAACCAACCACCCTCCATGAATACATGTATGGAAGACCTAGCTAGGAAAGTTGAAACTATCAGCCCTAGGTACAATAGGGTACCATTTTCCACAACCCCATATTGACCCCATGAGTTCCTTCTAACATAAGGAAGGGGACAAGTCGAGAACCTTCCCAAGGGGTTACGTGTAGGAGATGCATGAATGGGAAGAAGGGGAATAGAGGGATGCATGCAAAAAAGACATGAAGGTTGAGGAGAAACAAGCTCTAAGTTGGGGAGCACCTGATAAAAGAGAGTTGTTGCAAGAGAACACACAGGTGATTGCAGAACTCCCTGGTGGTATCATGGCCTAGCATGGGGGTGGCCTATTTCCGAAGTGACTGAGAAAGCAGAGCCTATGTTTGGGTGGAGAGGCAAACACCCACAGTTATTTGGTTGGTCTCAACTATGAAACAAATAATTTTTTACATATTTTGAGTAGTGAATAAAGAGAATGAATTATATCTGTGAATGTATTCATGAATAGGATTTCTTGTAATGGTGTTATGGCTATGTATACTTTCCAATTAATCGAATGATAACTTCATCGCTAACCCTTTATGTTAATGACAGACAAACCATCTTTATTTTTGTACTTGCATCTCTAGTTGTGCAAGTGTATTGATGAATTGAATACGTATTTTGTTTTCTCAAAATATGCATGCTAGGTACCATTGAATATATAAATCTGTATGTTAGTACAAGAGATTAAAAGATTCAGGACAGAGGAGGTTGTTAAGTACTCCCTATTCAATGAAAGGGGGGGTCTGTGGGATTAGGGACTATCATGGGATACACAAGAGTCTGAGGAAATTATTAACTAAACTCGTTAATGCCTGCTTGAATCAATGAGACTCAACAACCATTGATGCCCGAGTTGGAGTAGATCTCAGCTATCCAAAGATGGGCCTTTACCTTATTGAAATTTCATTATAGGTCATCATTAGCCTATAGTCATTGGACTAGTCACGCGCTGAATGCTCACCATAGATCATACTAGAGGAATGGGGACTCAACAGGACATGGTTCCAGCCCCTGGTTCCATACCTTTATTATATACATACAAGCATTAATAGGGATTTGTTGTCATGTGTGACGAGGTTTCCACAAAGGCAGATAGAGTGGCCATGGTTACCACGTGGTGGGGGTTGATTTTTCAAGGGTCAAGAATGGGCCATGTTGGACTCAAGCCTTTAAACGAGCGCCTTAAACCTCGATTGTCATATTTGTGGTTCGAGGAAATCTTGATTGTCGATCTAATAGATAAGCTAAGGAGGGGTCCAACGCCCCGGGGTACCGAAGCATCAGACCTTAGAAATTTTCTAAGGCCCAACCCTTTGGAAACCACGATGTGTGATTTCCAGTGGATAGGGTTCCCACACGAGATTTCATTCCTTTTAATATGTGTGTGTGTGTGTGTGTGTGTGTGTGTGTGTGTGTGTGTGTGTGAGAGAGAGAGAGAGAGAGAGAGAGAGAAAGAGGAGGTCAAGGGGTTGAAACTTGGAAGTGTTTGATTAGATGGTAGAGCAAGTGCGTGGAAAAACCAGGTGTGGAGGCCTCAGATTAACCCCCAAATCCTCAGTCATCAGATCTACCGGTCATGAGATCTTATCCATTGAAATTTCCTAGTAAGGTTCACGAAACATAACCCTGGGATTAACTAAATTAATTACCTCATAATCATAGGAATTAACATAATTAATCATCTCATAATCTCGAGACCCTGGACTGCGAGGAGTTTTTAGTGTGTAGGAGACCGATAAAGAGTCGCGGTCTCGATGTCCACGGTCACCTGATGACGACATGTGTCATCCTTAGATGTCACATGGTGGAATGATCTCCATCGTAGATCTCTAAGGATAAAATTCAAGCAAATCTCTAGCATCAAAGGTTTTTTGAAGCCACACCACACAAGGAAAGTCCCAGATTCTGATGTCCGATGGTGATGTGTCACATAATGATTGGCCCACATGTCGTGACGTAGGAGGACCACTTGTCACACATTGGTGGTGCCACATGTCACATCAAATTGGCATATTTGAATGAAGTTCCAGGTAGAAAATGAGTGCCACGTGTCAAGTGGTACGGTTGCCCCATGTCATGCCAAGTGGCATGACCAGATGGGGCCATGTGCCCCAGGATACCAGTTGTATCTCGGATCTCAGACATCGAGAGGTTTTGTAAATTAGGCCTGACGAAAAAGGTCAATAATTGATGCTCGATAGATTTGAGGTGATTTCGAGTGATGTCACTCGACCAATGCATAATGTACAAGTGTCGGTGCCTAGTTGGACAAGCCAGACATTTTGTGGTGACATGTACACCACGTCATCCTATGTGGATGTCCACGTGTAAAGTGTAGGATGTTCCATGTGTCAAGTGATTTTAGCATTTTCAGGCAGAGTTCTATGGAGAAAATTAGTGCCACATGTCACACTTGGTGGTAGGCGATGCCAAGACCATATGTCATGCCACGCGGTAGTTCATGGTAGTGCCACGTAAACACAATGCAAACTCATTCTGGATCGATATTTTTTGGGCATTGCAAAACAAAAAAGGTCTGAGGTCCCGAGATCTTGAGGTCCCACGGTCCGATGAATCGATGGATAGGTGTCATTATCTGGTGAGAGCAGGGCTCCGTGTTGAGCATGAAATAAGCTGAAGGCCGATGTGGCGAAGGTCCGGTGGCAAGGTGGTAGATGCCACACCGACTCACAATCAAGAACCACATCCCGCAAGCAAGGCACGTCAGTGCCACATGGAATGGGCACAATGATGTGGATCCATGTGGATTGCACATGGCAGTACAAATACATTTGTCCAATAAAGCCTTAAAACTTCAAACGACCATAACATTTGATCTAGATCTCCGTTTTGAGCAAACTTACAGTTGTTGGAAAGCTATTGGCAAGCATACGATGATGATATCATTTTTAAGGGGATTCTAAGAGGTTTAGGAAAATTAAAAATTTAATATCATATCCCTAAAAGGGCTACTTAGGGGATTGGGTGTCTTACATGTTCCAAGTCTCAAGAAGGAGTAGGTGCTAGGTGTATTTTCATATATCCAAATGGTAAACATAGTTTATTGTCTTGCATATTGGAATTTGAATGTGAAAATGACACAAATGAGTATGAAGCCTTGGTTTAAGGCCTCAATAAATCCATTGATTTGAACATCAAAGAGGTCAAAGTTTTTTCGAGATTCTGAGATAATTGTTAGACAAGTCAGGAATACCATACACTGCAACTTGGATCATCTTAGAAACTATCAACAAGAAGTTCATAGATTGATAGATAATTTTATTGCTTTCAATATCATTGCTATACCTCTATCAAAGAACCCACTAGTTGATTCCCTACCCACAACAACCCCAAGGATGTCTTGTTTAGAATATTATGAAGCTTCTAGGTTCGATATTGAGATTTTATATAAACCCCCAATCCTTGATAATATCATTAACTGGAAAGTGTTTGAAGGACATGAGCAGATCATACTTTTCTTAACTAATGAAGCAAATTTTAGATATATTGCTATCGATGATGAGGAGTTTCAAATAATACTTGTTGAGCAAGAGGGTGAAGGTTTTAAAAACAAAGAGGACACAACAACTAAAAGACCTAAGCTTCACACAATTCCTAAAATAGTAGTCAACTTATATTTATTTTTTTTCTGATTTACGAGACAAGTTTAAGAACCCTCGAAATGTAAAAATTGGCAGTTCTAGTCTTGGTTATGAAGTAATAAATCTAGGAATTGTTGAAAATCTAAGGAATGTCAGTATTGGAAGATTGATATCTGCAGATGAAAAGAAAGCTTATCTCAAGATTTTCAAGGAAAATTAAGAAATTTTTGCTTGGTCCTATCAAGACCTTAAAATTTATGACACGAGAATTATACAACATACGATATGAATTAATAATGATGTCAATCCTTTTCAACAGAAGTTACTACATCCTTCTCTTGAACCCTTAATGAAAAAAAAGCTCAAAAAGTTGTTGGATGCCAAGATCAATTTTTAGGTAAGACTTTCTGATTGGGTGGATAATCTAGTGCCAGTAAAAAAGAAGTCAGGTGGGATCCATCTCTATGTGGATTTATGTAAGCCTCTAAGAAAGATAATTATCCCATCCCTCCAATGGAACAAATTCTACAAACTGTTTCCGGATCTAAGATGTTCTCACTTCTATATGGTTTCTCGTGGTATAATCAGGTTTTAGTCTAAGAAGAGGATCATTTGAAAACCAATATTCGTACTAAATGAGGAACAATTGCATACAAATACAAGTCTTTTGGCCTAATTAATGCAAGAGCCACATTGCAGGAGCCACATTTCAACAAGCCATGTGCGTTGCCTTTAGAGGGTTAATAAACAAGTGTGTAGTGATCTATGTTGATGATGTAATGATTTATTCAAAAAATATATCAGATCACATCCTTTATCTAACCAAAATATTTGAGAGGTGTAGAAAATATGGTATTTCTCTTAATCCAGAAAAACTATTTTTGGTGTAATTGAAGGAAAAATTTTAAAACACATCATCTCTAAAGATGGAATTACTATTGACCCCAAGCAAATAAAAGTGATTTCCCAATTTCCTTTCCCACACAATAAGAAATCCATGCAATCCTATTTTAGGAAGATTAACTTCGTAAGAAGGTTCATACATGTTTTTGCTTAAACAATTAAACCATTGCAAACAATGTTTCGTAAAGATGTTGATTTTATAGAATAAAGAAGGAAAGGAAACTTTTGACAATATTAAGACTGATATTTCTCAAGCACCTATGTTACACAGTCTTGATTTTAATAAGGTTTTTTTCCTGTACACCTTTACCTCTGATCAGTTTTTGCAGCCATCCTCACTCAAAAGCATGATGATAGGAATGAGGCCCCTATTTCTTTCACAAGTACTAACTTACAAGGGCCAGAGCTGAATTTCCCCATTATCGACAAACAAGCTTATGTTGTATACAAAGAAGACGGCATTTTAGGTCTTATATCCTTAAGAACCATAAAAGAGTTATAGTGCCACATGATTTTGTGATGTCACTCTTCACACAACAAGAATTGGGAGAACATAGTGGAAATTGGATGACTGGTATCCAAGAGTTTGACCTTGAAAGTATTGCAGTGAAAATAGTTAGGGGTCAAGGGTTGCGCAAGTTGGCCATAGAATATCAAGACTTGGTAGGACCAAATGATTCTATATGGGGCAATGAAATGTCTTTATGGTGTAGTGAAATACTTTATGTCCCACCTAATAATGACTCATGGTATTTAAATATTTTTTTATTTTCTCCATCATGGTATGTGCCAAGAACATCTAAATCCTAAAGAAAGAAGAGCACTTCGATTGAAATCTACCCAATATCGTCTCATAAACTCTGTGGTATTTTTGAAAAATTATGATGGGGTATTATTGAAATGCCTTGAGAAATATGATGCAGAGAAGATGTTGAAGGATCTTCACAATAGCCTAGCTAGTGGGTATTTTGCAAGAGAAACCACAAATCACAAAATCCTAAGAGCATGTTACTATTGGTCGACCTTGTTTAGATATGCTCATACACATGTTAGGACATGTAAGGTATTTCAGTTAAGTGTTGGTAAAGAAAAGAAGGCCTCTGTCCCATTGCATCTAGTAACGATTTGTAGACCATTTGAACAATAGGGAATACATGTTATAGGAGAGATTAACTCAAATTCATCAAAGAAACACAAGTACATCCTAAATTCAACTAATTATTTTACCCGATGGTCACAATCCATTCCCCTTACTCAAATGAATGAAAAAATGGTCATCCAGTTTTTGGAACAACAACTAATTACTAGATTTGGGGTACCATCTGTGATTGTACTTGATAAAGTTGCTTATTTTCATTCTACTCTCTTGAGTGAATTTGTGCTTGAAAAGGGGATTATCCTTAGGTATTATGCTAACTACTATCCTCGGGGAAATGGTGTAGCATAATCTACAAATAAGAATTTAATTCAGATCTTAAAAAAGATAGTCATTGAAAACCACAAGAATTGGCATATGCTTTGCATAATGTACTTTGCACTGACATAGTGACCCCTAAGTAAGCCCTAAGCACTTCCCATACTTTCTTATTTATTTTCAAGAAGCCATATTACCAAAAAATATGCATCTCCCATCCCTACATCTATCCTAGGCATCTAGAGGCCAACTTCTCTCCAACACACAACAACGTATTGATACACTTCTTATGCTAGAATAGGAAAGGGAAAAGGCCAAACATAAATTCGCATCTCACCAAAATCTGGTAAAGAGATGTTTTGACAAACATAAATCCAGTGATAAGAATTTTAATGTGGGGGATCTAGTTTTGAAACGGGACAAATTTAATGAACCTAAGGGGAAACACTCTAAATTTTAAAAAAAAATGGCTTGGTCCTTACTAGGTAGCTGAGAATATTTGGGTTGACACATATCGATTGCAAAAATTGGGAGGTGAATTGGATTCTCTCCCTATAAATGGACAAAGCCTCAAAAAAGTTTTCACCTAGCTGCTCCATGTGAGTAGTGTTGTACCATAAGTCTCATGTTTTCCTTTTGCTTGTTTTGTTTTCTTTCATTTTTTATTTTGGGTGATGTTTTGATGATTAATTTTCTATTCTTGTATTTATAGGTTTTTCTATTTGGAAAAAATATGTTGAGTCTTAAATTTTGGTGAGACAATGCTCTTATATCATACCTTGTCTATTCAATACAAAAGTAAGGAGAATGAACTTTGAATATAATAGAAGTCAGAAGATACTTATAATTTTGTATATATTATTTGGGGAGGAAACATATTATTTGACCTATGGTTGGGAATTTTAGAAGGGGGATCATGGAAAGTATGGTTCATGCTTTATATCAAAACTAATGAAGACCCTACTCCTCCTAAAGAAGAATGTTATACAAAATCCTAAGTACCGATTACTTTCTTCAATAACAGATATCATCCTCCTAGATTGATATTCATATCGTACAATAAATCCTCATTGTGAAATATCCACCAATGGGTACACATGTATTGCATGATATCAATAATAAAAGGAAAATGATGTGGAAGGAAACACCACTAAAAAGGAATATGATGGTGTCAAGGAGGGAATGCAGATATCTTCGTCGGGGTTATGGAAACTCACTAGAAGCGGAGAAAGGTATGTAATATCAGGGTGATTTTGTTGGGGCTATGGATGCTTGCTGGCAGCAGAGCAACACCAGAAGGGTGTTTCAAGTACTTGGGGGTTGGAAACTTAAAAATTATCCTATCAGGGATGGTATTAGATTTAGTCATGTTTACAAGGCATGAATCAATGGTTCAATGTAAAGAGGATGGAAATGAGACAAATCCCTATCATAAGGAATTTGTGATTGTTCCCTATATTATATGCATACATATTTATAAATAACTTTTGAGTTCTTTTCTCAGATCAAAACTTTCTCCTGAAAATGTTGTGTTATTACTTCTGAGATATAGTCAGAGATTCTAGTTTCCTCCAGTGAATCACCATTTGTTGAGAACTCAACACACCCTTAAAGTTTTGAACATTTTTAGGGTACCACTTTATTGTTTTTTCAACTTCTTGGTCTTATGTCATTTTTTACTCTTTTATTGCATTTAGATTTCATTTACAATTTTTTCTTTCTTTGTCCATTTTGCTTCATAGCCAAAGATTAAAGAAAACTCCCAGCAAGGAATGCACATATCGATGCAAAGTTGGCTAATGAAAAAGAAGAAATAACTCATAGAAAGAACTTAAGAGATAACTTTTCAAAAGGCCTAATGAAATTATCGGGTCAGGAGTTTAAACAGAGAGAAAACAACAGAAGGGTAAAAAACCTGACCTGACAGAGTCTTAAAGAAAATGTCGATGATTTCATCGATGTCGAGGGTAGTCACTAGAAAATGTGAAGGGGTATTATATTCATCCAATCACCGATAGGAACCATCGACGTCGGCCAAAATCACATGGATAAGAAAAAAAGATAAATACAAACGTTGATCATCAATAGACCAAGGAATGAAGTTTGTCATTACTAATCGTCAGATTGTGAGCTTAGGTAAATTATGACCATTGAAAATTATCACATGAAAGGTCTCGTTCGAAGACTGTGATGACTACCACATTTGGTTCCATGTCACATTCCACATCGACTTCTGTACCTTCCATGTCATCTTCCATGTTATCTGCCACATCATCTACCACGTCATCTTTCGTACTATATTTTTCCACGTCATATGCCACATCACCTTCCACATCATTGCACATGTCATTATAGTACATATTTCTATTATGATGATTAACATTCGAGGGTTTTGATGGCATGTTTTGGTAAGTATACACACCTTTTTTCCAACACCGATGAACTTATTGGGAGTCGACATGATCAACAAAATTTGGAGTTTCCCGTGCAAACACTTTTCGCCAACTGTCGATGGACTCATGTTGGCTCATAATCATATCAACATGCAAAAGGATATGTAAAAAGGGCGATGTCGATGAACCTGCTCCTAGATCATAAGGGTGAATGGATCTGGACCGTCGAAATCTTTAATTCACACCATGTCCATTTCTTATGGTTTTATGAATTCTACATCATGTGACATGTCGACAAACCATGTTAACAATCAAATGTTGACACATCACCTGGTTTCATTTATCTACCACTTCAGTACATCCAACCATCAAGACATGTTTTCTTTCCATGTCATCAGAATGTATGGATTACTAATGCCTATAGTCGGGTTGGGGCTCATTGTTAGTTATACACAAGATACTCATGTTCCCCGATGTCGCTAAGCCCAAAGTGTGCCAAATGACACTTTTCAAAATTTCTAATCAACTGATATGCGCATCAAATCAACCATTAAAGGACAAAAGAGCATACATAAGAGACTTTAATGCATAAGATATGTAGGGTCCCTCCCCACGCTCAAATATTTTATTTGTTTAACTTGTGCTTTTCCATCAATTGATTTCATTGTTAACCAAAGAGAGATTGTAAATTTTATGTGCGCAAGAAAAACTTGCTCTTGTTCTGCAACCTTGAGGAATCAAATTATGTTTTCCTTGTGATGTAAAGAATATTTTCTAACCAATAATTGTAGACAGTGCAATTGCATTACAGGTGAGCATCATTCATGTTGGTTACTTTATTGCTCGACGACAGGTATGCTCGATTTATTTTAGAATCGATTATCTCCCAACTATGCACTATCATTCATCTTATTTTCTATGGTTGTATTATAGGTAAAATTCCTCCAAGGAAGATTCCATTGTGAAAGTCACCAAAGAAGTCGAGAACCAGGTCAGGGATGCATAATGGGGTTCTAGCTCTGATCCACCTCAAGTGGAAGAGCCTCCCACTTCAAAGAGCATAGAACCACTCATCAAACTCCCGTCGAAGAAGCTATCCACACAAGTGCCTTTATATGGGGACACAAAATCATGCACATGAGGAGGTTCCACAACTTAGATACCAATCCCCTCTTGGAACAATTTTTTCAATAAATTTAAAGATAAGGATTACATTGAATACATTTGACACAAAAATGTGGACTTGAGAACAATAGATGATGCAGTTTTTTCATTCATTAGATAATCCAGATTGCAGTTAGTTTCATCTAGGGCACCAATTTTTCCATCTGTGGAATTGATTGAATGGGCCATCAGTCACACTAATAGAAAAAACTAAAATATTCTGAATGAAAAAGGGGAATGTATTGGCTCATTCCTCCCATAGGATGTCAACAAATACAACAGGTTCCATGAACCTGAAGTATCCCTCAATAAAGACTTTGTAGTAGTATTTTATCATAAATATGACACCAGTAAGGTCCTAAGGAATTGGTGGAAGGAAGACAATAAATTTTTCAATAGGTCATCAAAAAGATATGCCATCAAAAGATTGAGGGAACCATATATGTATATAATTTTTTTATTATGCATATTGTATGGAGAGAGATATTTCTCTCAATTCACTAAAGTATGGTTTTTTTTGGCATACCATGTTTCCATATGGGGAAGACGCTTTAACTGGAGGTCCATCATATCCAAGAAACTTAGAATCAATATCAGTTAATCCCAGAGCCTTCATCTAGGTGTTTTCCTAGCATTTCACATGGTTTCATTCTTACTTGATGTTTTGTGTGCTCACAACACTTTCTCAGTTTTGTCACTTAGTTGGAAAGTCTCTAAGTCACCAATGCATTCCTACTTTAGCATGTTATGGGAGAGTAAATACAAGAGGTCCTATGCTCATATTTGTGACTTATTCATGGCTTGGATCTACTTCCTCATCTTTGGAAAAGAATGTCCTAGATTATCTAAGAAATACAATAAGGTTAACATCTCCTTAGGAAAACAATGGGTTGATTTGAAATGGTAAGTTCCCCCATCACTTGGACCAATCTACCATCTCCATAGTCGAAAACAAAAATGTTTTGTTCCAACAACATATCCCTATCAATTTTCTTCATCAATCTTTCATATCCCACTCTAATATTCGATCATGCGAACTATAACTTAGAAGATCTAGAGTTCTTATATTTGTTAGGGTTGCAAAGGCCATGTTTGGCCTTCAAGGCATTCCATCTCATATACAAGATTTATATTATCTTTTAATGTTAATCCAAAAGTGTTTACAACATGCTTGGGGGTGATTCATGTGTTTTGGGGTTCATGATTTATGAATGACCCTTGTTTGATACGTGTTGAACACACAAATGGGAGGTGGCTTGCTCATTGATTACTAGACCTTGAGTGGATGCTTGAGTGTCATTCTTCCTTGGAGCATTGGAGACCTAGAAAAAATGATGAAAATCTTCATGATGTGCACATAAAGAGTGGGTGGCTTGCTTGGAGGATGACTCATTTTGGAGGAGTATCATTAGGAATATTGGAGGAGGAGTGTTGGTCATCCTAAAGGAGGGCGTTGAGCCCTAAATGATACAATCACACTTGGTTTCTTGCATGGAGGCTTCTACTTGAATTAAGGATGGTTGGGTTGAGAAGTGATCATGTAAGTGTGGTGAAATCAAAGGAGAACATGACATGATGAGAGCATCAAATCCTTTTAAATATTGTGGAGGTGGAGCATTGTACCTTCTTGAAGAGCACTCATGTCTTGGAACCTTTCTTGTTGGACATCTTCACCTTATATATTGACACATGTCACTTGTAGAGGGGGAGCTTCACATGTGGGATTATCTCCTTGTGGATATGTTGGTTGTAATGGATTAGGACCACTCTTGTATTGTATACCTCCCTTACCTCTCATATAAATAGAGGAAGGATATATTTCATTCATTCATCACACACTTTAGAGATATGAGGAGTGGAGCACACATGTTCCTATTTATTTTGTACTTTTGTTTGTATTCTCTCTTTTTATTGGTGTGATATGGTTCTTGAATAAGTTCAAGGGATATTATAAGGTTAGGATTTCACACTAAATATGCAAATAAGCTAGGGTTTTTCATAAACCTAGGGGGGGTAAACATAACATTGTATTGTGTATCACTTATGAAAGAAGAAGACTAGGGTTTTGGAAACCATAGTGCTACTTCTTATGCTTGTTGAGGAGGAGAAGAGGAGTTTTTTTTGAGTCAAGAAAGAATTGTTAGTGATGATTCTAACATTTTTAGGATTCTTGGTGGAGTGACCAGCTTTGGTTAGGAGTGATTTGTTAGAAAAATAGGATCGCAGAGCAATAAAAAAAATGCGGAAATAAAACACAAAAGATACACAATACAATAGAGACACAGATATACGTGGTTCACCCAGTGTTGTCTACGTCCACCAGAGAAATTTCCAGGTCCTTCCTTTATTATTATCCAATAAATGAAGGGATACAACCTACAACACACCCGTTGTAACTTCCTCTTCTTTCTCTCACTGTCTCCTCTCTCAGAATACAATATTCACAATCATGCATAACCACAATACATTTCCCTCATAAAATAGGGTTGCCTTCTAGGGAAAAAAAACCTAACATAAACTCTACTGTCAGATTTGCGACCTTATAATGAATGGTCCATATTTACAATGAGATTACAATATACATTTACAAGGCAATTTTTCCTTCTGGGGCTTCGCCCCCAAACCCCCATCGGGGGCCCGCTTTCCCCTGGACCGTTCAGGGGGGTTAACCCCCCCCTTGCACTCCCTTGCATGGAGGAGTGTACATTCTTCTCGGGTGTAAAGTATTCATGGAATATAAACACAACTGAAAACAAAGACCTCTGAATCAAGAATAAAATCAGGCTCCACAACCAAGAATCTCCCACTTGGAGACTAATCTCAACAACTCCATCGTTCTTGTATCTGCTAGACTATGATCCTTCTTGGACCTAGAAAATTTATCATCTTCATATTCACTCTTGAAGACCAACTAAAACTGAGAATGAACTTAGTTTCTCCCTGGTTACTCCCTTAGTTAACATGTCTGCAAAATTCTGGCTAGTGTGTATCTTTTCCAACTTCAAATGTCCATCTTCCAAGATGGATCGTATGAAATGGTACCTGAGTTGTATATGATTAGTATTTGAATGGAAGGTTGATTTCTTTGCAATATGAATGGAACTCTCACTGTCACAATACAACATGTTATTTTCCTGCTTCTTTTCGAATTCCTCCATAAACCTCTGTAACCAAATCATCTCTTTACTAGCCTTTGTAGCAGCAACATACTCTGCCTTTGTTGTTGAAAGTGAAACAACCTTTTGTAGTTTCGAAATCCAAATTATTGTTGTTCCACCTATAGTAAAAACATATCCTATGGTGCTCCTCCTGCTATCTTTATCACCTGCCATATCTGAATCAACATATCCCTGTAGAACAATGTGTGAACCTCCAAAACATAATGTATGAGTAGCAGTACCTCTCAAATACTTTAGAATCCACTTTACTACCTCCCAATGTTCTTTACCTGGATTGTTCAAATACCTGCTCATAACTCCCACTGCATGTGCAATATCTGGTCTTGTGCAAACCATCACATACATCAAGTTGCCAACTGTTGATGAATAAGGGACCCTGGACGTGTATTTTATCTCCTCCTGTGTCTTGGGACACATTTCCTTAGTTAATTTAAAATGACTGGTCAAAGGTGTACTAACTAGTTTTTAACTCTGCATTCTAAACCTCTCCAACACCTTCTCTATGTACTCACCTTGAGACAATGTCAATTTGTGATTTTTCTCATCTCTTGTTATTCTCATACCAAGGATTTTCTTTGCAGCACCCAAATCCTTCATTGCAAATGAATTAGCTAATTTATTCTTGAGAAAATTTATATCATGCATATTAAACCCTGCAACAAACATGTCATCTACATACAATATCAATATAATATAGCTTCCATTTTCTAGCCTTTTAAAATAAACACAGTGATCATAATGACATCTACTATAACCTTGTTCTGTCATAAACCTGTCAAACTTCAAATACCATTGCCTTGGAGCTTGCTTTAGTCCATACAAGATCTTCTTCAATCTGCATACCAAATTATCCTTTCCCTTGACCTCATAACCCTGTGGTTGTTGCATATAAATCTCTTCCTCCAAATCCCCATGGAGAAAAGTTGTTTTTACATCTAACTATTCAATATGAAAATATTCTACTACCACAAAATTAAAATAGTCCTAATTGAAGTCATTTTAACAATAGGAGGAAATATTTTATCAAAATCTATACCTTTCTTTTGTGCAAACCTCTTTACAACAAGTCTACTCTTGTACCGCTTTTTACCTCCATCTTCTTCCTTCAACTTGTAAACCCATTTATTCTGTAATGTTCTTTTTTCTGCACGCAACTGAGCCAGATCCCAAGTCTGGTTATTTACCAGGGAATCCATTTCCTCTTTCATTCTTTGCTCCCACTTCTTTTTGGTGTCTACCTGCATTGCCTCTTCATAACATTCTGGTTCACCAGAATTAGTCAACCATAAATAATACAATGAAGGAGAGTATTGTTCAGGGGGTTTACTTAACCTGGTAGATCTTCTAACAACACTTGCAGGATTTTTAGGTACCTGTTGCTCTTGTTGTTGTACATTTTGATTTTCTGGTTCCTTTGGAATTTATTTTTCAGTGATCTCATCAAGCACTGTGTATTTTGTTTTTTCTTTTCCTTGTATCTTTCCCTGCAATTGATGCGACTGATCTTTGTACATGACCTTCTCATTGAATATGACATCTCTACTCCTAATGATTTTGTTATTTTCATAATCCTATAAGTGATAACCAAAATCATTAACACCGTATCCAATAAAGGTACACTTCTTGGATTTTTCCTCGATCTTTGTCTATTTTCTTTACCAATATGGACAAATGATTCACAACCGAAAGTCTTCAAAAAAGAATAGTTTACCTTTTTACCTTTCCATGCCTCCTTTGGAATTATACCATCCAAAGAGCTTGAAGGTCCTCTGTTTATTAAGTGAACAACAATATCTACAACATCTTCCCATAATTGTAAGGGAAAACCAACATGCAATCTCATACTCCTTGCACGCTCCATGATTGTCTTGTTCATCCTTTCTGACACACCATTTTCTTGTGGTGTTCCTGGAACTGTCTTCTCTCTACGAATCCCATGGTATGAACAATAATCATCAAACTCCTTGCTGCAATATTTGTAAATTTTAAATCTGTGAAGTAAAGAAATGCATATATATTCTTAAGCAAAACAGAAATTAATCAATGGCTCATACACATAGTACACAAAGATGTATACCGAAAACCCTTAACCGAGAGAAAACCTTTCAACGCTTTATTGTATTAATTTCACCATTCACCATACAATATATATACAATGTTTTTAGGTATTCTATAGATACCAAAACCCTAATCCCTTAATCCGAGATTAATTTAGAAAACCGCTAAAAATAGCAAAATCCGCTAAAATAGAAAAAACGCTCACGCAGTTGATCGTCAGACGTAGTTGTCGAATCTGACACGCCCACACACACACATGCAAAGAATATAACACATACCCAAAATTCTTCCACTTGTTGTTTTCTTTGCATCCAGGGGTCTACATGATTATATAGTCAACAATCCAGGGCAACAATGCCCATTGTTACTCCACACCAGGAGAAATTTTCTGTGCTCATAGACTTTGTCGATGAATTTGCAACATTCTTCAAAGTGTTAACCTTTTCCAGCAACACCTTCTTTTCTTCAACCATGTCTCTCACAAAGTGATACTGAACATCAATATGTTTTGTATTCGAATGATAAGTTGGGTTGTTTTCCAGGAATATTGCATTATGATTGTCACAATCTAATCTTACTGCTTGTTGTACCAACCCAATACTTGAACACAATCTCTGTAACCATACTGCTTCCTTGCTTGCATGACTCACTGCCATGTATTCAACTTCTGTAGTTGAGAGTGCCACTACAACCTGTCTTTTGCTCATCCAACTGATTGCTCCTCCAAATAGGTTAAACAAAATATTCACCTCCATTAACTGATCCGAGACACTTCAACCTTTTTCATGTCTCATTCTCAACCAAAGTTTTCCATTTCTTAAAAGTATCAAAAAAATCAGATTTTTGTCGAATGCAATAAACCCAAGTTTTTCTAGTTGCATCATCAATAAAAGTAACATAATAATGAGAGCCACCAAGATATGATACCTAAGTTGGTCCCCATAAATCTGTATGCACANCTTAAAAGTATCAAAAAAATCAGATTTTTGTCGATGCAATAAACCCAAGTTTTTCTAGTTGCATCATCAATAAAAGTAACATAATAATGAGAGCCACCAAGATATGATACCTAAGTTGGTCCCCATAAATCTGTATGCACAAGCTCTAACCTTTCACTCTTCTTTTCTTTTTCGACTCTCATAAATTTGACTCTCTTATGTTTTCCATAAACACAATTCTCACAGAAATCCAAATCAATTTGTTTAAGATCTTGCAATAAATTTATTTTGTGAAGTATCTGCATCCCCTTCTCACTCATGTGTCCAAGTCTATGATGCCACAATGTTGTATCCACTCCTGTAGAAGCTAAAGAGAAAGAAGAGTCAGTATTACCAGTACATAAATACAATGTAGCTACCTTCTCTCCTTTTGCTATCACCAATGATCCTCTGGTGACCTTCCACATCTTATCTATAAATATGGATATACAACCTTCACTTTCCAACTTCCATGTTGAAATTAGATTTTTCCTTAGATATGGAACACGTCTTACCTATTTTAACAACCATTGGTTTCCATTCCTTTGCTTTATTTTTACCTTTCCCATTCCAACAATTTTGCATGGTGCATCATCACCCAAATGAACCTGTCCAAAGTCACCTTGAACATAATCTAGAAAAAATTTCCTACGGGGTGTGGAATGAAATGAAGCCCCTGAATCTACTACCCAATACTCAAAAATATTATCTACATAAAGAATCAAAGCATCTTGTAACACATTGTTTGTTACATTTGCTTCCTGATTTTTCTCCTGTTGTCCATCGCTTTGTTTCTTTGGAGCCCTGTAGTCTTTCTTCAGATGTCCTTTCTTCCCACAATTCCAACACTCTATCTTTCCAAATATGGATTTGGATATGCCCTTCCTAGAATTCTCATGGTTCCCTGATCCCTTTCCTCTATTCTTTTGTCTTCCACTGTTCTCCATGTTTAACGCATTACCTGATGTCTCACTTGCGCTTTTCTGTCACATTTCCTCACTAAGGATAACACCAACAACATCATCAAATTTTAAAGTTTTTGAACCAAAGACAAAGTTACAACCATGACCAAGCAGTTCCATCTTTCTGGCAATGAGCACAAGATTAGAAGAGCCCTGACCTCATCATCAAAGTCCACTTTTACCGAACTTAGTTGATTAGTAATCGTATTAAATTCATTTAAATGATATGCAACAGACCCACCTTCTGACATCTTCATATTAAATAACGTATTCATTAGAAATACCTTATTGGAGGCCGAGGGTTTTTCATACAGTTTATCCAATGCATCCATTAGCTCCTTTGTTGTCTTTTCTTTCGAAATATTGAAAGCCATCGATGCTGCCAAGCTCAGTCATATCGTTCCTAGTTCCTTTCTATCAAGAACCTCCCATTCTTCATCCTTCATGGCCGTCGAATTCTTTGCTATTCCACCCAATGGTAGGAATATATCCTTATGATATAAATAATCTTCCATCTGCATCTTCCATAACTTGTAGTTTTGGCCATTAAATTTCTCGACCCTAAACTTTCCATCTTCCTCCATTACTCCCAATCGAACCAGGAACCGTCTTTTCCTGCGAGTTACCTTTCACTCTGACCAGTTGTTAGAAAAACAGGATCGCAGAGCAATAAAATAAAATAAAATGCGGAAATAAAACACAGAAGATACACAATACAATAGAGACATAGATATACGTGGTTCACACAGTGTGGTATACATCCACCAGAGAAATTGTCAGGTCCTTCCTTTATTATTATCCAACAAATGAAGGGATACAACCTACAACACACCCACTGTAACTTCCTCTTCTTTCTCTCACAGTCTCCTCTCTCAGAATACAATATTCGCAATCATGCATAGCCGCAATACATTTCCCTCATAAAAGTGGGTTTCCTTCTAGGGAAAAAAACCCTAACATAACTTCTACCGCCAGATCTGCGACCTTGTAATGAACGGTCCATATTTATAATGAAATTACAATATACATTTACAAGGCAATTTTTCCTTCGGGGGCTTCACCCCCGAACCCCCGTCAAGGATCCGCTTGCCCCCAGACCCCGCAGGGGGGGTAACTCCCCCGTGTGGAGGAGTGTACATTCTTTTGGGGTGTAAAGTCTTCATGGGGTATAAACACGGATGAAAACAAAGACCTATGAATCAGAAAGATAATCAGGCTCCACAACCAACATGATTCATAACTAGGAGTTGATGGGTATGTTTTTCTTGGTTTCCTTAGCTAGGTTTTGAAGAGCTTGAAATCATACCAATTTGTGATAAGTTGTGAGAATGTACATGTACTTCATATATTATATATAAATGAAGCATTTCAACTATCCAATATTTTTGTACATGCATATTTGATTAACTTATATCATCATCTTAATAGGGTAATTTCCATTACTTCTTGTTCATGTTGATTTGACATAACAAAGGGATGAAAATGTTAAGTGATTTAACATGTATCTTAAATATTTCGGAGGGGGGGATTTACAACTATAAATTCTATTGCAATAAAGTTATATTTCAGATATATCATTATGCATGGAAAAGTGTGCCCTAAGGCATGTAACTTGTTGCAATTGAAGTGCACTTATTGGGTATTTGTTTCTTGAGTTTCCTAGAGATTTGCATTGAATTGAAGTGAATTATATATTAGTGTTCATTACTATAATTATGTATTTTATATTAACACTAAGGATAAAAGATCTCAAGGATTAGATCCAAGAAACCTCTATTGAGAGGTGAATTTTTAAATTTACAATAAAAGTCATGTACATAAATTTCTACATGGTATCGAAGATATTTTGATTGAGATTACTCTATAGGTGATAGGGAGTTGGATATTTCATCCTTATTGTAATTAGGAGTGGTACTTGACCTATGATAGGTTTATTCAGTGTGATACCCTAGGACATATTGAAGAAGAATTGGAACCCTAGAAGTTCTAATCTACTTCATGTGTTGATGATTCTTTCTTTGAGGTGTCCTTAATATTTGCAATATAATGGCTCTCAGACTTAGAGAGAATGACACATTAGATGGTGCTTCCAATTTCATACCTTGGAAGCTTAGGCTATAGATGCTTATGGAGGAAGATGAGATCTGGGAACCTGTTGAGAAAGAGATAGTTGCACCTAAGGATCCGACAAAGTTGGCCTCCCATAACAAGGAGGCCAAGGTAAGGAGAATCATTCTTGATTCAATGAAGGATCACTTCATACCTCACATTGAAAACAAGAAAACCAATGAGAAAATGTTTGATGCTTTAGTTGATTTATCTCAAATCACTTGTGTTTCTTGAAAAAATCTCTTGCAAAATAATCTTTCAATGATACAAATGAGAAATATAGATACACCAGTGAGATGAATGGCCAAATTACAAACTTGAGAGATTAATAAGCTACCATATAGACACATTGCAAGATAAGGATTTTGTGTCCATTTCTATGAATGGAATTTTACTTCTTGGAGGCATTTTTTTTAGGGTGTTATAGTCATGAAACATTCCCTACCTTCATGAAACTTTGGGATGACCTTGTGCTAGAAGAGATCGGGTTGGATTCATGTTCAACATAGTAAGAGGAAATAAAAGAAGCAACTTTCATTAGGGAGAAAGAAGGATAAGAATGAAGGTTCAAGAAAGAAGAAATCGAGTAAGGTGTAATGTTTTAGGTGTCATCAAATAGGACATTATTCCAACCAATTTTCGAAGAAGAAATGGAAGGCCAAGTAACAAAGACAAATGGAAAGGAGTGCAAGTACTATATCAAGAGTGGATGAGGGACTATCCCAACTTGATACCACCTTCTCCATGGTCTCTTGTTTATCTTCTAACATTGTATCAAGTGTTGGATGGTGGGAAAGGAGGCATAATATGATCTATGATAGGACACTCTTCAACCAGCTCCAAGAGAAAGAGGGAGGTATGAGTATGGAGTTGGGTGATGATGGCACTTATCTTGTGAGCGGATTAAGCTCTATTTCCAATATGTTATACATATGAAAAACGTTTAGACTACACCTTTCAAATATGTTATACATATGAAAAATTGTGTCCCAATGGATGTGACTTGTTGCAATTGAAATACACTTGTTTGGTATGTTTTCTCAATCTGCATAGTGACTTGGACTAAAGTGAAGTGAAGCATATATTGTGTTTCATTGCTCAAGAGCCCTAATGTTGAAATCTCTCAATGATTAGATCCAAGAAACCTCTATTGACAGGTGAAATTTATGAACTTGCAACAAAAGGCATATACATAAATTTCTACGATTTACCCCAATCTTGTAATCATAAGACAATACATCATTAAAGTCTTCACAAATTAACCAAATTCCACTAATTGAGAGATCTAACATGTGGTCAAATGCACAAGAATAAAACCTACATGAGATTAAGGTGGATAACCCCCAAAAACCTTCCTAATGTAAAGAGTGGAAATAGCCACATTAGGCCAAATATAGTGTAGGGTTATGCTCCATAAAAAAAAATTACTTTTATTATATGACAATTTTAAAGAGATAAAAAAATCTCACGCAAATGAATTACCCAAGGGGAATTTAAATGTGTTGGAAATGTAATCTTTTAGGGGTACACACTTGAAGGAATATGAAATTTCAAGTGAGTGTAACAATCATTGAGAGAGTGTAACAGTCATTGAGAGTCCAAGAGACTTCTTGGAAGAAGAATCCAAAGGTCACATCTCACGTCAATGTATTTATAGATATATCATATCAATAAATAATATATTTCAGGCTTATCTTTATTTCCACGTTCCAACAGTGGTATTAGAGCCCATAGTTTTTAGGCTTAAAACATATTATGATAGTTGTCCATAGCAGGTAAATTCTGAGTGTTTTACTTACAGAAACTCCTCTCTGCCCTCCTCTTCCTGCCAGTTTGTCATGGGCATACCTGCATGGTCGTTCACATTCTTCTCTCTATCCTACACGATCTCTATTACATTTTATTCACTCGTATCCTCACAACCCTAAAACCGATACGTTTGGAAGAATCAACTATTTCATTTTAAAATGCATGGGAAAACTGTCTAGCAACACTTTTATTTTCCTAGCCAATAATATTTTGTTTTGTGTTGGTTGATTTGAATGTGTCTTCAATATACCCACAAGTCTCCATTCCTATAATCTATGCCTGAATCTCTCAACCTTTGTCTCTTTTTTCTGTTTTTATGGTTTCAAAAGTTTTCCCGTCAGTGGTATATGGTGGATGGTTGAATCCACGTGGCTCAAATGGTAAATGAATCAATAATTGCAACATCGAAGTCTTCATGTATTTCTTGACAAGTATATATGATCCATTTTTAAGAACATTGTATGAACATCAGAAGAAAAGTGTCACGACTTCAATGAACATTTAAGATGTGTGTGGCTCTCTCATCGCAGTAGTTATCACGTAAATGAGCCCATAAGCATTATCTAGACAATACCTCGAATCTCGTCTACTAATTATTGACAAAATAAGAGACTGCGTAGTGAAAACAAGAAACTGTGCAGACAAGACAATGGACTGCGCAGATGAAACAAGAGACTGCGCATACGATAACAGGAAAGTGCATAGTACCTTTGTATTAGATGATAGCCAAAACTTATAAGGAGGAATCATAATAACCAAATAAAGAAGACAAAAAAGAAATCCTAACGATTGGTACAATTAGCCATAACAACTGGTAGTGTACACTCACACGTTGTTCAGATTACAACCAACACCCCCTCTTAAACTCAACAATTACAAACATCAACAGTGATAATGCCCAAGTGTTGTCTTTGAAAATAAAAAATGGTTTTTCCCAATGGATTTGTAAAGATGTTTGCGAGCTGATCTCATGAGCCACAAAAATGAAGAGTGATTTCATTATTATTGACAAGCTCACGTATGAAGTGATAGAGAGTGTCAATGTGCTTGTTTTTCTTATGAAAAACATGGTTTTTTTATCAAAACAATTGTTAAAGTTTTGTCACAGAAGATAGGAGTTGGCTCCTTTTATGTATGTGACATGTCATTCAATAGTCTTCGCAACCACACAGCTTGAAAGGACGCTGAGGTAGCAGTGACATACTCTGCCTCTACAGAAGATATCGAGACAATGTGATGCTTCTTTGATGCCCAAGAAATCAAATTCGTGCCCAGGTGAAAAACATACCCTGAGGTGCTTTTCCAGTCATATAGGCTGCCTACAAAATCATTGTCAGTGTAACCAGAAAGATGATTATCTTTAGACTGAGTGTACCATAAACAAAAATTGAGAGTGCCAACAACATATCTCAGAATCCTTTTGGCCATTTTCCAGTGAGAATCTTTGGGAGATTCCATGAACCTGGAAACAAAGCTGGTTGCATACATAATATCAGGCCTAGTTGTTGTAAGATACAACATGCTTCCTACTAAACTTTTGTACAAAGTAGAATCCACCGTAGGGCCTTCATCTTGCTTGCTCAATTTTGTGCCTAGGGGTATAGGAGTTTCTACTAGATTGTAGTCTTCCATGCATAATATTTTGATGATGTATGCTGCATACTTTTGCTGACAGACAAAAAACCCTTTGGTTGATTGGTCAACCTCAATCCCCAAAAATTATTTCATTATGCCAAGATCTGTCATCTCAAACTCAGATTGCATGGCATGTTTAAAGCTAGCTAACTCAGTATTTTCAATATATATCATGCCATCAACATATAGACAGACAATCATAATTTTACCTTGTTGATTTGTTTTGGTGTATAGAGTTGGCTCATTTTGGCTTCTGTGGAAACTACTCTTGATCAGGTAAGTATCAATTATGTTGTACCAAGCTCTTGGAGCTTTCTTTAAGCAATACAAGGTTTTCTTCAACCGATACATTTTGGTTGGCTACTCTTTGATCTCAAATCCAGATGGTTGATCCACATATACCTCTTCTTCTCAGACGTCATTCAAGAAGGTTGACTTGACATCCATTTGGTATACTTTCCATTTGTGTTGAGTTGCTATGGCTAAGAGGGTTCTTATAGTGTCCAACCTTGCTACTGGAGCAAAGGTTTCACCATAATCAATGTCTAGTTGTTGTGAGAATCCTTTAGCAACAAATCTTGCTTTGTGTTTTTCAATCTGCCCCTTTTCATTTAGTTTAGTCTTGTAAACCCACTTGACACCAATACTTGTCTTATGTTTGGACATATCAAGAAGATCCCATCTCTTGTTCTTATCAATAGAGTCAATCTCTTGGTTCATGGCTTGAACACGATGTGGCTCTTTAGTTGCTTCTTTAAAAGGCGTAGGTTGGCATGACATTAATGCAAGAAGATTGTATTGATTAATAACATCCAACTGCTGATGGATTTCTCTCAAGCTTCGAGTTTGTTGATTTTGGACTTCAGAGGATGAATTTTTGCTTGAAGAAGAGTTGTCCTGCGAACTTTCAGGTTGTCCTTGTACTTGCAATCTTGGAAGGACAAGTTGATATGTTTTTTGTCCTGAATTTTCTGTCTGTTTAGGAAGTGGCAGTAATGGATTTTGACTGTCCATAGGGCGATTTTCAGACTCACTCCAGAACTTATTTTCAAGAAATTTGACATCTCTGTTGAGAATGAGTTTCTTTGAAATCAGATTGTAGAGTTTGTAGGCTTTGGATGTCTCACTATAGCCAACAAAAATGTGTTTCTCACTTCGATCATTAAGTTTATTCCTCAATTCAGAAGGTATGTGAGCGAATGTAATGCATCCAAAGGTCCTAAGATGAGAAACATTCAGTTTTGTCCCACTCCATGCTTCTTGAGGGACCTTCACCTTGACACTAGTGGTTGGGGATCTATTCAGGAGATAAACTGAACATGCTACAGCTTCAGCCCAAAATAAATTTGAGAGAAATTTCTCTCTGAGAAGGCTCCTTGCCATGTTCATTATAGTCTGGTTTTTCCTCTCAGCCACTCCATTTTGTTGTGGAGTATACCTGGTTGTGGTTTGCATGATTATGCCTTGTGACTTGCAGAAATTTGCAAATTCGTTTGAACAGTATTCTCCTCCTCCATCTGACCTGAGTACCTTTACATATTTCCCACTTTGTTTTTCATCTTTAGCCTTGAACTCCTTGAACTTTGCAAAGGTTTCAGACTTGTGTCTAAGGAAATAGATCCATGTTTTCCTACTAAAATCATCAATAAACGTTAGAAAATAAAAGCTACCACCTATTGACTTTGTTTGCATTGGTCCACATAGGTCAGTGTGAACCAGCTCTAAGTGTTGTTTGGATTGAGTGGAGGACTATGGAAAGCTAGTTCTCTTATGTTTTCCAAGAATGCAAGACTGACATGGGGGATTTTTCTTTTTGAAGATAAGTAGACCTTTGACCATGGAGTGCTTTAACAGGAGGCTTAGACTCTAGAAGGGTAGATGTCCAAATCTTGCATGCCAAATCATAGTTTCATTGGGGGTGGATGCATTTTGTGCATAGGATTGGGTCAGATTTGCAGTTCTAAGGGTTAGGGGAAACATTTTATTCCTAGTTATGTGGATTTCAGAAATCAATTTTCTGTTGGGAGGTTTGTCATATATCTTACATGATGCTCCTTCAAAAAGTACCTTATAGCCATGTTCAACTAGTTGTCCTACACTTAACATATTATGTTTCAAATCTGGAACGTGATAGACATCATATATGTCTTTCTTTACATCTTGTTTAGTGAGAATAGGTACAGTTCTTGTGCCTTGAACTTTGACTAAAGAGTCATCTCCAAGTGTAATATAAGATGAAATAGAAGAATCAACGCAAGAAAGTAAATCTTTGTTACATGTCATGTGATTGTTGCACCCATTGTCCAACAACCAAAGGTCCTTGTGTTGTACTTCAGTCTTATGACACGAGAGAAACATCCCATCTGAGGTTTCTACTTCATGATTTTAGACATGTGCTCTGCCTGAGTGTTGATCTGTTTGCTTCTTCCTGCATTCAGATTCATAGTGCCCATACCTTTTGCAATAATAACATTGTATGATTTCTTTGTCATTGGATCTTCTCCCTCTGCCTCTTTGAGGCTGGAAATTCTGATTCTGATTTTGATGTGTGTGACCTTCACCCGAGTGATGGTTGCTTGGACTTCTCCCTCTTCCTCTATGACCTCTACCTCTTCCTTTGTTTGTCCCTTTGTTGAAGGAGAATTGTGTCTTGAAGGCATTGGAAATTGTCTCATCTTCTAGATGTACTTTGGTCACATGCGACAACAAAGAACCCATTAGTTCACCTGTTGAAAAAATTGACAGATCCTTGGATTCAAGGATGGATGTAACAACCATCTCAAATTTATTTGGAAGAATTCTGAGGACTTTCTCAACAATCCTTTAATCTGGGATGGCTTCACCAGTCAACTAGATCTGGTTCACAATTCTCATGACTCTGGTCATAAATTGATCAACATTTTCAGACTCTGTCATTTTTAAGGTCTTAAAATGTGTCCTCAAGATTTGCATCTTGACTGTTTTGACCTTGTCATTTCTTTGGTAGGATATTATTAGGATGTCCCATGCCTGTTTTGAGGTAACAACACCTGTGATTTTTGAGAAAATGAAGTCATCTACTGAGTTCTGAATCCAAAACTTGGCCTTATTCTCTCTTTTCCTTTGTTCTTCCTGAGCATTTCTCTGCTAATTGGTCATGGTAGCTAGATATGTTGGATCTGGTTCCACATAGCCATGATCCACTGGATCCCAACACTCTTGTGTTTGCAAGAAGGATTTGATTCTGAGAAACCAAAATCCATAGTTCTTCCCAAGAAGAATTGGCCCTTGTGTTGGCCTTAAATTGTTAGAGGTGACCATTTTTTGTAAAAAAAATCAGAAAAAAATGAAAGTAATTTTGGTGCCCTTTCTCATGGATAACAAATCACCACTAATCGAGAAAAATGCGGGTTAATTTCCAGTAGAAAAAAAAACACCCAGAGGATCTAGCGCTAGAAAAAATACTTTCGAAAGCAACCACCAAAAAACTGAGGCAAAAGTTACGTAAATTTCTCGCCAAATCCAGCTAGGAATTTGACTCATAACCAATGAACCTCTTGAGCATTGAAATCAAGATTTTGAAATCAAGCTTTGTGCACACATATCACTTTCTTCATTGGAGGAGTCACCTTCTTTTCTCTTTGAGATTTGCTCTAACTCAGCAATCCACGAGTTTGATGGGATCCAGTCCCTTTGGCAACTCTAAGATCCCTTTGGTTTGGGCGTATTTGGTGGCTTGTGGAGATCGCTTCGACCTCACAAACTGTTTACACAGTCACAATTAAATTTTCACTCGACACTGTAGCACAATGAAACCTCAAGAATTAATGCATGCCACACTTCCACTCGTGGCTAAATTGCGCCACACAGAACCTCGAAGAGCACCAGAAACTTATAGAATCACTTGCAGAACTCCCTCAGTGCACGATCTTTCCAATGCCAACGACTTACACTCCGCGCGCTAGCCAACAGTGTGTATCGCGCTTTTTTGAGTGATGGAGTGGGTTCTTGTGATCTGCGCTATGGGAGTTGTATCCCATCACTCCGCATCAATCCTTGGCGGACTGCTCTCCAGGCGTTGTGGTGAGTCTTGCCTCCCGCGCTCTGATACCATGACAAAACAAGAGACTGCGCAGTGAAAACAAAAAACTGTGCAGACAAGACAATGGATTGCATGGACGAAACAAGAGACTGATAACATGGAAGTGCATAGTACATGTGTATTAGATAGCCAAAACTTATAAGGAGGAAACATAACAACCAAATCAAGAAGACATAAAATAAATCGTAAGGACTGGTACAGCTGGCCAGAACAACTTGTGCAGTCTCTTGTTTTGCTCAAGCAGTCCATTGTCTTGTCTGTGCAGTTTCTTGTTTTCACTGCACAGTCTCTTGTTTTGTCATGGTATCAGAGCGCTGGAGGTAAGACTCACCACAGCGCATAGGATAACAGGAAAGTGCAGAGTACTTTTGTATTAGATGATAGCCAAAACTTATAAGGAGGAAACATAACAACCAAATCAAGAAGACAAAAAATAAATCCTAACCATTGGTACAACTGGCAATGTACAGTCAACTAACAATTATTTATTAAGACGACTGGTTTAATAGATTAGGGTTTTAGATTTCAGGAGGCCAAGAGTTTGAATCCATCCACTCCTTCATATTGCCTGGTAAGGATGTGATTGGAATTGTCACTATTTCACATGGGTAGTTGCGTGAGCATGTTTATATACCTAGCTACCTTTTGAAATAATAGGAAGTGAGCTGTCACTTGAAGCAAAGACGAGATATAACGCGACCAATATTTGGTCGCATAGGCAGCAATTCTAAGGGTGAGAACAAGGACACGAGATCTACGCCCATTGATAGCAGTGTGGTCTCATTCACACTCAAGTTTACATGTTAATACGAATGGTATCACCTCATCTTGTATCTGTGCTGGTGAACCCGACGTGAAAATATTATTACATTGCTAATGGTAGTGCGGAGGGCGGTCTTCCCGTGACCAGAGGAACATTGAGATCCGTAATTTTTTGCGGAAAAGAGAGTTTTTTCTAGTTGCGGCGAGCTGCCACTCTTCAAGTGACTTGAACATCTAGATAGTTGTACCAAGTCCTCTACGACAAGGAAATCTTGAAGCACAATTGAATGTCGGAGTCGATCTCGATCCTAGCGTGTGGCAAGGAGATTCTAGATTTGGTATTGCCTAATGAATCAACAAATGAATCAACTAATGACAAGACAAGGTTCTAGATTTGGTGTTGCCTCCATCTAAAGCTCATAACCTTATATTTGGACGAACTTAGATTCCAACTCTCATACAACCCTGAACCTACCAGATTGTTTATGAGTTTGAATGATGTAAATACCAGCAGTTGGTCTCTACCCTCAATTTTTTCACTAGTTTGGGCTTTGAAAAAGCAATGATAAGTCGTATAATCCGGCCTCCTCATCCTTAGATTTGTGGGTTCTTTTGCAACAGTCGCCTCATCACTCGCATCCTCATATCATAACTACTAGAAAGATAGCGCTCAAGGGTTTAATTGACAAAGAATACCACTTGAAAGAAATAACATTCAAGATCTGCTTCAAAACATTAATTCATTGAGATAAGGTTTGAGCTTCCTTCTCTTCATACAAGTAATTTCTAAGCTTCCATTTTGCACATTCCAATTCTGGACATATTCTTTTAGTTCTTGAAGTCATTTTCCTGTTATTTGATTGTGTTTGATACGCTCTTCATTATAGACCTGGCTTGAAATTGAATAAGGAGGTCTAAGGATATTGTTGCTAGTGTATTCTGATTACTAAAGGGTGGAGTTGCAAGAAACCCCTCAGGTCTAATTCAGTGTCTAAATGGATCAAATGGATGAATTATTAGAGTTATTGAATACTCTAATACTCTCTTTTGTGGACAATACAGTCACAACTAACAAAGCAACTATGCAATTTGTTGTAACTTGCTTGCAAGTTTCACAAGCCAAAGTAGCACTGCTAAGTCTCAACTTCTTCATGATGCACTTGAACGAAAGAATCTTCGACATTATGAACTAGTCATTGTTCAAAACAACCATCTTTTCAAAGAAATGATGATGTTGATGATACAAACCAACAACGAGTGCATAAGCAACTCTGTGAGCCAGCTTCATATATAGGTGCAAATGAAGTTCATCTTCCTCTTTCCAAGTCAATCATCAAACATTTGGAAGAAATCAAAATTAATAAGTATAGAACAAGTATCAAATATTAAAAGGAAGTCACCTTTCATATTCTTGATTATATCAAACTGATCCAATTCCAAAGTGTTGGATTCCTACAAGAAGGTTCATACTCGCGTGCTCTAGTTCAAGAGCAGATTTTGAAATGCCAACATTTTCACCAAGTTGGCCACATGGAAGATCAGTGCTTTGATCTTCATCCTTGTAAGCATTCTGGAAACCATAATCATCCTTCCAACAGATGTTCCAAAAGCAATAAATTTGCAAGAGTAAAGAACCACTATGGGTTGATCACTTCTTGGTGATGGTAATCAACGGTGAAGAGATATATCAGTGATATTGATGAATTCATTCTCAAGTATTGACACATATTGCAGTGGAGAGATTTGCATATTCTCACCGTGTACCTGACAGGGGGGAAGAACATCAGTGATTGACAAAGAGTCTTCAAGTTTCAAAGTCCTATCAATTGAACAGTAACAAGCGAGTGTGACAAGCGAGCATGATTCAATTTGTGGTCACCCAAAACCACCATATTGGTATGTGGTTTTCCTTAAACCACCACTTAGTAGAAGACTTACAACTTTTGCTAGACAACGGTTCGTGGTTTTCCTTAAACCTTCACTTAGTAGAAGAATTTCAACTTCTGCTAGAGAACTGTTTATGGTAATCTTTAAACCAACATTCAAGAGCACTTACAATTAGCATAAGACATCAACTTAAGCTTCTAGCTAACTTAGGAAATGTTTTGGGAACCATTTATCCCTAGAGCCAAGTTCCAAAGTTTGTGGTCATCCGTAAACAGCCAGATTGGTTTTTGGTTTACCTTAAACTACCATCACCATTTAGTAGAATACATCAACGTTTGCTAGCCTTTTAGTTTGTGGTCATCCCAAAACCACCAGATTCAGAGAGCACATTCATCCATTGGTAGTTTTCCACTTCCATATTTCAGTTGCACACTTCCAAACTTCATCTCTCTTCTTGGACTCACATACAACCCTTCGGATTAAGGGGAGGGAATATTGGAAATGTAATTTGTTAGGGTTACACACTTGAAGGAATATGAAACGTTAAGTGGGTGTAACGATTATCGGGAGTCCAAGAAACCTCTTGGAAGATGAATCCAAAGGTCACATCAATGTATTTATAGATGTATCATATCAATGGATAATATATCTCACGCTTATCTTTAGTTTCGCCTTCCAACAAAACACGCTCAAGAAAATCCTATAATTTCATCGAGAGACCCAAGAATACAATCTAGACGGGTCAATAGAGATAAGCAACTTCAATCGTGGAGAAATTCTCATACCACTTTAATAATACCACTTGGGTATTATGAAACATTTAGGGGATGCACATGACCACGTCAAAGGCATGGAATTATTTCACAAAGGTAAACTGAAAGAATCCTATAGCAAGTCTCTAAGTGACTATACATATCTAGGGGTGAAGTTCTCAAAGTTCCTTGAGCCAAGGATTAAACAAAAACAATGGAGGACCCTACCAACAAAATAACCTAACAAGGTTCAACATCTAAGGCCATCATACACAATAATATATTCATTAACAAGAANTCCAAGAAACCTCTTGGAAGATGAATCCAAAGGTCACATCAATGTATTTATAGATGTATCATATCAATGGATAATATATCTCACGCTTATCTTTAGTTTCGCCTTCCAACAAAACACGCTCAAGAAAATCCTATAATTTCATCGAGAGACCCAAGAATACAATCTAGACGGGTCAATAGAGATAAGCAACTTCAATCGTGGAGAAATTCTCATACCACTTTAATAATACCACTTGGGTATTATGAAACATTTAGGGGATGCACATGACCACGTCAAAGGCATGGAATTATTTCACAAAGGTAAACTGAAAGAATCCTATAGCAAGTCTCTAAGTGACTATACATATCTAGGGGTGAAGTTCTCAAAGTTCCTTGAGCCAAGGATTAAACAAAAACAATGGAGGACCCTACCAACAAAATAACCTAACAAGGTTCAACATCTAAGGCCATCATACACAATAATATATTCATTAACAAGAATATCAATAGTGATTTCATCAAGAGAAATAGTAATACCACATGATAAACTTTCGAAACAAACTTTCAAAGGATTTTTTACGACACCATTGTTATTGATGTTTGGAGCCTTAATGGAAACTACCTACATCGAAAATTGAAACAAAATATGAACATGTTATGCCAGACACTACAACCCTCCATTTTCTTGAAATTTATTTGCAAAATCCTCTCAAGAATATGGGGCCCCTTGCATTTTCCGAATTTGAAAAACTCCTCCAATAGTTTCTTCATCTTGCTCTAAAACTTGTTCCTCAAGCTTCACTTTTTCTTAAGTTTGCATTTATCAAATTCGCAGCACTTGGAAATTCTCAAGTCAATTCTTTTTGGATTTTCAGCAAAGTTGATGAAAACTTCTCTGATGTATATTGGAGGAGTTACCCTCAACTCCTTCAATGTACATCGAAGGAGTTCTTCTTAACTTCGTCAATAATCTTTGTTGAGTTCATCATGTTTTCTCGGATTGGCCTTTCATCCCCTAACTTGCTGGAAACTCCTCCGATGAAATCGAAGGAGTTAGTGGCAACTCCACCGATTTCATCGGAGGAGTTGTTTCAAACTTCTCCGATTAACTCTGACACATTTCATGCTAAGTCCTCTGATACACATCAGAGGACTTCCCACGAATTCCTTCGATGTACATTGCATAGCTTAACAACAACTTCGTCGAATTTAATATTGCCACCAACCCACATTTTTACAAATTTCGCCAAAACTTATATATACAAACGCTCGCCCTCTTCCCTTCTTGTTTCATTGATTATTGAAAAGGGTAAGAAGCACATAATGTAATAAAACTCAACTCGAAGTTTACTCGCCCTCCACCACCCATAAGTCTCCACGTGCTAACCAATTCACAGGTAAGCCCTACCACTATCAATTTATCTTTCTTTAGTTAGGGTTAGGTTTGATTTGCTTTGTTTTTATTTTATTCCCTAGAAATACGGTTCATTTCTCTGAAAATCCTTATGGCGTTAACCCTCAAAATCTCCCTGCAACCTAACCTAACTCTACCGAAATTTTTCTAAAGAAACCATGGTCATTGCCTCTTCTCTCTTAGGGAAGAGGTTTCCAAAGTACCCTTTGCCACAGTCTCACCCGCGCCCATGACCTTTTGAAACCCATAGTCCCGATTAGGGCTTGCACACCCATGACTTAAAAACAAATCTGATGTGATGTTCTTGGTTGTTGGGGGGTTGTGTCTCGATATTTAGTTATCAAAGGCCATTTCTTTAATATCGATGCAGTTCTCGACTTGTATTTCGAACATTTGAAACACTTCACCCCAAATCCTCCAATACATCGGAGGAGTTACTATCAACTCCTCTAATGTATCGAAGGAGTTAAACCCAACTCTGTCGCAACCTTTCCACTTCATCGACATAACCATCTGTCATCCACCTTCATCAATAGACTCGACCGCAACCGGTAAAACCCCAAAAACAACAATGGCATCCGGGCCAAATTCTGAATGGGTCTCCTAAACCAAACAGTGCATAATCTAGTTGGGACTGTGTACCGGGGAGTACCCCTTACTGTTGTAGGGAGAATTTTGCCCCGTCAAGAGGACAATGGGAGGATAATTTGAGACCCAATAGCCTTACCATTAGAGAAGCCTAAGGAAAATAATAAAATACTAGTTATGAATTTTCAAAGGGAAAGAAAAAATTACTTTTATTTATCGTATTTTTTACTGATCTCCTTATGGGTTTATTCAAATTTCAAGTGTAGGTACTTTTTGGATGTAGAATTTAATTCAGCATCCAATGAGTGCTTACACTTGAAATTTGAGTAAAACCATAAGGAGATTAGTCTAAAATATGAAACAATTCCCTCCAAAAATATTTAACTTTGTGGTTGGCATCATCATCTTAAATCTTATTGGTTCTTTTAAACTTGATGTTGACAGCAAAAAGAATTTTAGGCCCATTTTTTAACTCGATTTCTCTAATGAGTAGTCGAGCTAGACCTCATTGCCAACTCATAACAATAAAGGATATTGGATTCAATCATAACTTTGATGTAATGCCTTATAAATGAAACAAAGAAACTTAATGACCCAACATCATATGTGTGGACTCCTTAAAGTTTTAAGCTTAATAACCTTACAAATATTCAATTTAATTTTCAAAAGCCTCTAAAAAAATTAACTTACCTTTCTCTTTTAGAGATACCATGAACTTTGCTTCTCTTTCCTCACTTACAAAGTCTCCCTTCTCAAACTTCGCAAATGCAGGGATGGGCGCTCATTATCACTCTTTTACCATGTAGAAATTTAGGGTACATACATTCATAAAGAAGTGAAGATCAAAAGAAAATGACATTTCATTCATGATGTTGCAATGTTGAATTTGAATCTATCAAACATTGTAGCATGATGTCTAATTATAATTTATAATATTTTAAAGTGGTTGTGGTGGTTTAACCCCCTAACCAATCACATACAACACGTAAAGTGTCATTAGTATCCATGGCTCCTTATAAGAGTTTTATTGAGTGTAAACAACTTGATACCAAAGAAATCATATCAATAATCTATTGAACATAGTAAAAGTCTTCATTGATTGGCCACCTAATATGATATCAACAATACCCATAGACGTAGTGACAAATGAAGATGTCAACATTCAATTGTTTGTTGTATAAAGATACAACTACATTTAATAACATGATGTAGGTGCTCCATGGTCACATCTAAGTTGAAATTTCTTCATTATTGAAGACTTATATCTTTGGCTTTCATTGTATTGACGAGACTTAATGCCCCGAAACCCATAATAACCACCAAGTAACTCTAAACATAAAAATTCCATATCCATATTCATTTAATATATCAAGAGTCTTGAGATATTAGGCATCTAACATGATATCGACACCACTAACAAAGTTAATGAAAAATGGATATGTTTTATCATAAAATTACTCATCTTCGAAAGGGACCGAGAGATTGTCTCGGAGACAGGTGCAAGATCTTCAATGCCACCTCTATCTAGGAATTCTTTCAATGGTCAAAGGTAAAGATTCATAACTTGGACTTTATTCATATTGATGACGTTATACGTCCAAGAAGAATCGATCGACACAACACATTGGCACATGCCAAAAACAATGCTTGTCAACTCTCTAAAGGGTCAACAAAAATTAAAGGTAAAATACTTCTAAAAATGGAGGGAAGATACTAACCCTACCTTTATCATTTTTATAGGAAGATTTCATTATTTATTTTTTTCCAAAAGATTTCAAACAAGGTTCCCTATGCCAAGGGCCTCGACATCCCCTATGACATTCCTGAAATTTGAGAGGTGTCTCCATACATCCTCCAAACGCATTTCCCCATTCTTGGATTTCCGCATACCGAAAACTTGGAACATTTTCTTTTTCAACACAATCCCATAAATAACGGTATTCAATTGTAATTATGTTTCAAGTATTATTTACAAGAATCATCTAAACATAATTCTTATTTATAATAATATAGAGATGACAACTATTGCAAGGGTTTCTAATTGCCTTGTTTTGTGACAATATATTTTGGTGAAAGTTGTACAACATTCATTATTTCTAATCATATAGAGATGATAGTCAGTTTCACTAATGTGAGATATAAAAAATGATTACTCACAATAATAATATAATTTAGTAAGAGTCGTACAATTTTTACTCACTATGAAAAATGATTACAAAGCTTACCAAAAGGGGATTTACAATGGCAACATTTTACACTTACTACAACCTAGGAATATCCACTTCCGTATAGACATCTTGACAAACATAGCAATATATTAGTAATAATAAAAAATTCTCGACGATGTGCTCTAGGCCTTGTGTATAAACATAGTGTGGATGTTTGTCCCCGTAATTTTTTTAAATTGAGCAGAAAACAGGTATCAACATAATCAAGGTCCCTCCTTGTTAACATGGTTCACATTAGATATCATTTTGGGGATTAATTGCATAGAGTAAGTCAATAAGCGCGCTTGAGACAGAGACATCTTGGGATGGGTGACCACCTGGGAAATCATGGTTACCAAGTGCAAGCCCCGGAAGTGATTATTGATAATATGTGATTCATTTCGCTAGTTTCAATCCCACTTCTTCAACCTCGTGCGCATCACCCGATACAATAAGTGCTAAGTGGACTATTCAAATCATGAGAATTATTGGTCAATTGCGACTAATACTCATGGATATGGTTCATAGATTAATTACTTACTCTACGTAGTTAATCCCATAAATTATATATAATGTGTTGCACTACGGAAGCCCCTCTATAATACACATTCAAGAGAGACGACAATATATTAATTTAAAAAACAATTCTTGAGGACACGTGCTTTAAGCCTAGTCACCTAGAGTGTAATAGTATTGATGTTACCATACTTTTCATACTTTTCTTTATTTTGAGCAGAAAATGTGTATCAATATAACTAACAACCCTCCAACTTAACATGGAAAGCAATACTACTTGCAAACACCTCGAAGTAAATTTCTTGGATCCAAAACAATAGTAAAATAACAATAAAAATGCTTAAGATTTAAAAATCTATGATATGGATAAGAATTTCTAGTTGTTGCATCGGATATAATTGCAAGTCATCTAGCACATTACGACCCGAGCTATCATTGTTTCCATGTAAAGAACTTAAAAAGTATAGGTGTTTGGGGCCATCAAGGTTGACCTAGAATGGGCAACATACATTTACACTAAAGCCCTCCTATCTCCAATTAGTAATTCCAAAATTTTCATAGTTAAAATTTATTTTATCCTTGCAAATCCATTTGATATGATGAACATTTCAAACACATACTTGAATAACCATTGAAACAATTTTATATGTAATCACCAATAGGTGCAACTACAATAGTATTCAGTGGCTCATAATAAGTATCTAGGAACAAAAATCCAACAACAATTGAGCATTGATCACCCTTCAAGCATGAGAACTAAACAATAGGAAAACAAGTTGACAACAGCACTGAGTGTCAACATTGGTGAGAGGATGGAACTTGACCCGTGTCTAGTAAAATCTGTTGAATTTGAATGCTTAGCTCATGCACATGTGGTTTATTTCAATTTAGCATGTACTTGAACCATAAACAATACCATACACAAGTGTTGTAATAACCAAGATCACAAGAAGAATAACCATGCACAAGAACACAAGAGTTTATCCTGGGAAAACCCTTCTCAATCAAGGGAAAAACCCAACAATCATTTGCTATAGAGTCAAGAGAAGATCCCCCACACCATGAACCTTAGAGCACACAAGAGGGTGCTCATTGACCTAGAAACGTGCGCCTAAGATAAGTGTGCACTTCAACCATACAACTCAACTTGAGAGAATGTTACAAGTGTGTGATTGAGTTAGATCC